>KN837113.1:190066-239261 GCA_000827215.1 Sphaerobolus stellatus SS14 | reverse complement strand
TAACAATGTGGAAAGATAATTGACCAACGCAACAGCTTACATTTTCTTTAAATTCATGCACAATCCTCAAGCAGGACGATATGGAGGAAGGTTTCAGACATTTGCCAGATATATTAATAATGTCATTGTGGTTAAAATAAATAAAGACTCTAAAGCCAATGATAGAAATTATGAATAAAATTTTATATCCATAATAGAGCGCAAGGGTTCTGCCTCGACGAGGCATCTAGTTCCTAATAGCCGACGCTTCAAAACATTAGTTACCTAAGCATCGCCTACCGCTATGCCTCCTGTAAGAGACAACCCAGATGTCCGCAAGCGCAAGCTTTTGCTGGTGACAGCTACCTTTTATCAGTTCCGACAACTCTACCAGCAAGCTTCCTGACACCATTGAATCCAAGGAAATATCACAACTTCTAGCTCCGCTGCCTCCAACAAACCTGGGAAAATGACTGAAATAGCCAGTGGGAATCTGATTAATATGAGTTAATACGCACACCAGGCAAGATAATGTTCAGCGAAGCGGCTTCTAATATCGGCACCCTAATATATATTGGTTTCAAATACACTCTATTAGGTTTGGTATATGCCTGTAGGGATATTTGAAACACTAACTTATCCTGGATGGATATTACATGTGATGCTATACCCCTTCACCAGTTGGCGGCTATTTTGGCAGGTATATACAAGAATAGTGGGAGTGGGGGTGGGAGTGCCCGTGCAAGTGGAACATGCTTGGTGCCCAAATATAATAATGAGATTTAATATCGTGCCAGAATATGATCACATCAAATGAATGATTGACAGGAGCCGTCGAAATCTTTACCTGCACTTGAAGGGGCTTCACCATCCTAAGTCGCGTTTCCCATGATCTCGCCCACTCGCACGGCCAAGGCGCACTTCCACTCCCACTATTTTCGTCTCGACCCATTTTGGCACGCGAGCGAATTTGTTCACTGCCTCAATTCAAGAGAATGAACTTTCGGCAAGCCCAATATTACTGATGTTGACCTGACCAGATAAATAATAATAACAATAATACTTATATTTTCTCCAGTTGGATAGCTTCATTACACAAATAAGAAACGTGGATGACGAGTTATATTATGACTACTTATGTTGTATATATGCTGTCAGCGTCGGTGACCTTTAAACTAAGATCAGCTAAACATAACTTAAGAACTAGGAGTACAATATCTATGCTATGCAGATAGGGGGTATTCGGATCGGGACTAGACCGGGTTAGTGTTTAGTGACATTTTTGGATCCAAGGGGGTATGTCATATACATAGCTGTGCATACATCTTGGCATCTGGATGCACAGGGCACGCGAGCAGATTCAGCTCTGCTGAATCTCTTTACAGTAAGAAGTACAACTTTAAAAAAATAGTCGGAGAAGGATGAGCCTCTGTACTATTAAGCACATTGTACTTAGTCACTTCTTTGTCGAAGGTAAATTAAAACAGAACCTCTAGAAAGAGAAAGCACCGAAGCCGCCAAATTAAATAAGCATCGCCGCTCAAAGCAATTCACAGAGGGACTTCCACATCGGAATTCGTTGATACATGCAGTGCACCTGTATAAGCCAACTCTCTGTATGATGAACCGCCTCAGTGGCCCACTCAGAATTCCTTATAAAGGAGAGGAAAAGTTCATGACATCCTAACTGCCACCACCACCACTAGCTAACATTTAAAATGGTTTCTAGCTCCCTTTCAGATGGGCCCAACTCAACTTATAGTTGTGATGAAAGGATTGGGATCACGCTGATATCCCAGTCAGCTACCCTCTCTTGTCTCTCTGTTGTAGGGCTGTTGGGCTATGTTGCAGTAAGTGAATATCTCTTGCTGTCTAGAAAACTAGGCTAATCGGACTCGCTTTAGTTCAAGTCTTTTTCAGGGGAAGGACGAAAGCGTCTTTTCCGGTCGCACCTTGACCTATATTTCCTGGGGTTGATGATTTCAGACCTTATACAGGCTGTAGGAGGGATGATGGACATCCGATGGGTCGTCCTTTCAGTAGGCCTTTCTTCATGAATTAATGTGTAATATATCTTGAATATTCATCCTCATAGGGCGTTTTTCAAGGGAATTTCTGCACGGTGCAAAGTGTGTTAGAACAGGTGAATAATATCATCAAAATTTTCATTTGCCTATATTCAGTACCTTACCCAGTTCGGCGATGTTGGCGTAGCTCTGTGGTAAGAGAATTCTTCTGAAACAATCCTGAAAGCATTCATAATTATACTTTACAGCTCTCTCGTATGTGTTTTGATTAGAACCGTTTCAATGAACTCGCTATTCACCAAAGTTATGTCGTTTCGTTTCATAGGCTATCGCAGCACACACCTTTGCAGAGCTCGTTTTCCGATGGAATGAGCCCAAAAGCTTCAAAATGCCCTTCATAATCCTTTCGTTAATCGTTATAATCCTAACGCTGTTCGTTGGCGTAGGATTCGCCACCAATAGAGGGAAAATCCCTTATTTTGGCCAGACAGTCTACTGTGAGTTTCTAGACAAGAGTTCTAAGTTCATTGTCCAATGAGCTGGTCTTCTTTTAGGGTGTTGGATCAGAAAGGAGCATATTCGGAAGGGGATCGGTTTGGAATATGCTTGGATGTGGTTTACGGCCTGCATGAACATATTGTTCTATATCCCGGTTTTCCTGGTGTTGCAAAATATTGTCATCGTCAAGCCAGCAAAAACTCGTATGGGATATAAATTAAATTTCCCGTCGAAGAAACAGAGGCAGGATCTTCGCAAAATGTCAATGGGAGGTGTCAAAGCGCATAGAATGCTGTTGTGAGTGCATTTTATCCCAAGTAAATTAATTTGAGCTAACCCTTAATTTCCTATAGTTATCCTGCTGTGTATATTATGACAGTTAGTATCGTGTTTATCGTATCAGTGGTATTCTTACCTTTGGTGGCAGGTAGTTCCAATTGGCGCAGCGCGGATTCGTGAATTTGTTGCGACCGATTCCGTCCCATTTTCTGCCACTGTTTTTTGTGGTATTCTATTTTCTGCCTCTGGATTCTTCAATGTATTGGTTTATACTTTCACAAGGCCGGCATTATTCAGGCCAACTCCCCAGGTCGCGGTTACTGCTGCTGACAACAAAGTCTTCTTCTATGGGGCAGAAGAAAGCCGCGACGAAGGGTCGACATCTCGTTTGCCTGAAGGCAATCATTCGATGACAGACGAAATTCGCCCAGAAACTGTACCCATGGAAAACATTCAGATCCCGAGAGTTGTATTCGGTGATAGGTAGTAATGCAGTACACAATGTTTAGAAAGAATCTTTTACTGTAATAAAATTATATTGTATTTACCTGTATTTTTCCATATTAAACTTTCGAGCGGATAGAGATTACGATGTGGCTCAAGTATTCGGTCGTGACGTGGTCGGAGAATCGCGAACGTGACGTGACAAGCGTCTCCCGTCAAGCATGCTCTCAACTATACCCAGTCGCGCCTTGCGATTGCGGGCAGCATCAAATGCGCTGCGGTGTCGATACGCTAGTAGTGGCGCACCTCATTACAACGAACCTACAGGCTATATCTTCGGAGAAAAGGTGAGTTCTTTGTGCCACACTCTCCGTGTTTCAATGGCTCACCGACCTTGCTTCCACTAGCCCCCACCAGCAGGCCAGAAGAGGAAAAGGGAGGATTGGGAGCTAATCTGGTATTGGGGAATGGGCGGTTCTCTCGTGGTGGCAGTAGTTGGACTATATTTCAAGCCTGACACGAGGTGGGTATACTATATCTGGCAGTATCTTTTGAGAACTGACAGGAAATCGGTTGTTCCTATCTAGCATTCAAACATGGGCATTAAAGGAGGCCAAAGCGCGAATGGAGGCCCGTGGAGAAGCAACGGAGTATAAGCCATCGAATTGAACTTTGAACTCTCGAATATAGATTGCAACAGAGTCCCCTTTATTACACAATAACGGGCGTTGGGCAAGATGTACATTATAAAGAAAGCGTCATACATGACTCTAATGGATGGCTTCTAACTTAATTTACTTCATGCCCAAAGGAATGAAAAGTCTTATGTCAGTGGACGAGTCTGGCCGGGATGGGTGCGGATATCCAGCTAGTTGAAAGCTGATTTTCCAAGCTGCACAGTCGACAGAAGTTTGTTTATCGGTATGTAGTTCTTGAGCATTTTCAATGATCTTCTTCGCAGAACGTTTTGTATGCCTCTTCATCAAGAAGGGATTCCACCTATTTCACGAGTCAGCAACATTGGCTTTAATACGGTTGTAAGGAGGCATACCTCAGATGGATCTTTGACTTCAATTTCGCACAACCAGCCTATATATCACAGTTCAATCCTGCACATACGACGGGTCCATGAGTACACTCACCATCACCTTCGGGAGCACTGCTCATCAACCCTGCCCTATCATTCAATGCCTCATTAATCTTCGTGATTGTTCCCGATACTGGTGCATACTGCGCAATGGAATAATCAGTGTCTGACCAGAAGATAAGGGAATGTGTACATACGATATCGGATGCGGCTTTCACGCTTTCCACAGCTCCAATGGATTCTGGATAAAGGGTGATTTGAGAAAATAATTCCATATATATGCTGAATAAATATTTGCATACCTCCTTTCTCGATTTCGCGTCCTACAGCAGGCAGTTCCACAAACACCACGTCGCCCAAACTCTCAGCAGCGTGTTCCGTGATATGAAGTCTCCCGACAGACGTCGCATCGTCGAAACTCAGCAATTCATGTTCCTTCGTGAACCTTTTAGCTATTAAATTACTCAGGGTATGCTCCGAGTTACATTGGGGAAGTTATGACGCACTGGCGACAGTCCGGACCGATGAGCGCAGGGGCAGAGTTTTCAACGTGGGGCGGATGCCAGCTCCTGAACGGAGGAGGGGAGAAGAGCGAGCAGCCAGACGGAAAGCGGACAACATTATAGCAGGCTGAGGAGGAATCTGAGCGAAGGGAGAGGAGGACCGTGCCCAGCCAAAAAACGCTATCTGAACCGGATACGGGCGCCTAGCCTATCCGACCCTTCCAAGAATGCGAATGCACGGGATTTTTTTTAACAAACGCGCGTTGGGAGTCAGCTGGAGTACTCTGTTCTCCTCTTATCCATAGCGAGTGGGGATTCGGACTATCATACAATAGATGTAAAAAATGAATAGGTCTACGATATATGCTTTTATATGAACACGGTCAAATTAACCAAGAATTTTGGTAACGACACCAGTTCCGACTTTGAAAGAAAGTCTCAGTAAAGTGTTGCTCGTGGGAAGATAGATGAGAGGACTCACTCGTCTTACCACCCTCACGGAGGGTGAAACGTGAACCAGTCTCTGCCGGAACCTCATGAACAAGTTCCAACTCAAGTTCCAAGTTTTCGCCAGGCATGACCTACGTGGGGTTAGTTCTTCCCATTGGAAGGAGGAAACGCAAGCAACTCACCATCTTTTCCTCGGGGTTCTCTGTGCCAGGAGGAAATGAGACGGCGGCGGTAACGTCAGCAGTGCGGATAAAAAGTTGTGGACGGTAGTTGTTCATGAAAGGAGTATAACGTCCACCTAAAATTGCGATTCTCAGGAATTAATCATAACGAGATTTAGCGGCTACATACCCTCATCCTTGGTGAGAACCTGTATAGAGTATAGAGCCTAGGTTAGCTAGAAACTACAAATCGAATAAGGTGGTGGCGTACATAGACCTGGGCCCGGAATTTCTTCACGGCCTTCATAGAGCCGGGAGCAATAATGCACATTCCGCGACGGACTTGTTCACGCTTAATGCCACGGAGAAGGGCACCCATGTTATCACCAGCCTCAGCACGTTCAAGCTCCTTGTGGAACATTTCTGGAGAAATATGAACGGAAAATTACGAGAGGGAAAAAATCGTAACTTACCAATACCAGTAAGAGTAGTCTTGAAATTGGCACCGAGACCAAGAATTTCAACTTCAGAGCCCTTGATGGCAGTGCCACGCTCGACCTATAACGCAAGGTAAATAAAGCATTAAGATAAAGACCACGATCACATACACGGCCAGTGCAGACAGTTCCACGACCAGAGATGGAGAAAGTATCTACAATACGTTAGTTCGAGCAAACATGCTACGTCTTTGCAATCGTCATACCTTCAATCGACAACAAGAATGGCTGGTCAAGGTCACCTGTGCAAATATGAGCTTCTAGAAAGATATACAAGGGGAATATCACGCACGCTGGGGAACTTGCAACCATCCGTCACAGGCCTTTACGAGTTCCTTGATTTTATCAGCACCAATATGGGGGTCACGACCTTCAAGCGCAGCCAAAGCGGAACCCATAATGATGGGAGTTTCCTCGCCATCAAAGCCATAAGTGCCCAGAAGTTCACGCATTTCCATGTCGACGAGTTCCAACATTTCAGGATCGTCGATCTGGTCAACCTTGTTGATGAAAACAACCAGCCTATTGATACCGACTTGACGAGCAAGGAGCAAATGTTCACGGGTTTGAGGCATCTGACCATCGGTAGCAGAGACGACCTGAAAGGTTTCATAAGCACGGAACAGAAAACGACGCGATAGAACAGTATTTACAATAATACCACCATCCATCTGGGCAGCACCGGTAATCATGTTCTTGATATCTGAAAGAACGTCGTCAAACTCTGTCTGCACGAAGGTCACAATACTTACAATCAGCATGCCCAGGGCAGTCGATGTGTCCATAATGTCTCGATTCCGTCTCATATTCTACGTGTGATGAGTTAATGGTGATACCACGAGCCTTTTCTTCCGGAGCCTTGTCGATCTGAGCGTAGTCAACGAATTTGGAGCCTCCAGCCTCAGCGAGGACCTTCGTGATAGCGGCGGTTAATGTAGTTTTACCATGGTCGACATGGCCAATGGTGCCAATGTTCATGTGTGGCTTCGACCGAGAAAATTTGGCTGCGTCCGCGTACCCGCGACGAGCACCTGACAGCCATTATAAGCTCGCAATACACGGAGCATAGCAAACCATACATACCGGCATCTTTTTGTCTAGAAGTTAAAGTTAAAGAGTGGGATGTAGATGCAAAAGGAAGAAGAGATTTCGTGGAACCCAGACGGACGGCGGTGGAGAATCCTGGAAATGGCAAAAAGGCGTTCTTTAAGATTTTTATCCTACAATGAATGAAATACAACGAACCTCTCGATGCGCAAACGTTACCACCAGCTACGACGCGGGCAAGCTGCAGCCTCAACATGATTTTCACACTGGTCGAAAGCTGTCACGGAATTTTGAACGGAACTAAATGTGGCCGGGTGTGACAGAGCGCTCCGACCCGCCATGTCCTCCCCTCCAGAACGCCAGGAATTGTTGAGGAATGCTGTGGCATTTCTTGCAGACAATAAGGTATATAATTATATATTCTCTTTGGTATATCTTATTTAGTCATTTACCTTAGACTCAATCGTCACCATTGGCGAAACGCA
Organism: Sphaerobolus stellatus SS14; assembly: GCA_000827215.1. Taxonomy (NCBI): domain Eukaryota; kingdom Fungi; phylum Basidiomycota; class Agaricomycetes; order Geastrales; family Sphaerobolaceae; genus Sphaerobolus; species Sphaerobolus stellatus. The sequence continues at coordinate 231,804 of KN837113.1, read as the reverse complement.
TTGAATTCCTCGAATCCAAAGGCCTCACACCCGCGGAAATCGAGGAAGCCATAAGGCAGTCCTCTGTTGGATCATCTACCTCAGTAACAGCACCATCCTATAGAGAAGCGCAACCTCCGCAACAATATACGCCTTCATACGCCCCGTCGACGTACACGGTGGTTGCCGCACCGCCTCCTACACCTCAGTTAGACTGGCGAGATTATTTTGTACGCCCCATATTTTGTTGCATATTTGTATCCTAATACTTGTGTAGATTATGGCTGTCATCTCTGGAGGCGTAATGTTTGGAGTTATTTCCCTGGCTAGGGTAGGTTTACCGCAGCATACCTTCAAGGTATTCTCTAACTAACCATTCCGTAGAAATATCTTATGCCTCATCTTAAGCCGCCATCTTCTACTGCATATGAAGCAGATAAAGATGCTCTGACAGCTCAATTTGATGCAGCCGAGGCCTTACTCAGGGAAATCCAAGAAGAGACTTCCGCCGTCCGTGCGGCCGCTGAAGAACAGAAGATTAAGGTCGAACAGGCGACTGCTGATGTTCAAGTGGCTGCCAAAGAAATGCGCGAAAGTGAATCTCGTACCAGAGATGAAATGCGCGAAATTCGCCAGGAGATCGATACCATTCATGACATGCTTCCGAAGGTACGTAATTGACCCTGCTCGTCCCTTCATGTGGTTAACGCCGTGGAATAGATGATCGAAAAGAATAAAGATTCTCAAGCACAGAGCCTTGCTGAGCTCCAACAAGAGCTGAAGTCGTTGAAGACTCTACTTCTCAGCCGAGGACCTGCTATTCCCGGAAGTTCGACTCCTCCTCCTTTGCCTGGTCTAACGGGAAGGCCTTCTATTCCGGCTTGGCAGCTTACTCCATCGGAAAGTTCGACTACTGTTGCACCTTCCTCTTCTGCCACATCAACATCTGCAGTCCCTACCGCGGATGGAAGCGGTGCGAATGGAGCCTCAAGTTCCGCTGTTTAAAGCATATGATTAAAGGAACAATGTCCCTTTCTTTGATAGGATTAAACTTGTTTAATATCCGCATTTGTATATCACACAATAAAGTACTAGTGGTACAAACGTTTGGAGAATTAAGTATAGCTGGATGTAAAGGAAGGAAGAACGAAAAGAAGAACTGACGCGGGATAAGAATGGAGTTATCTTCAGATTCAAAAGTTACAGAAGCCTTTGTTTAGCGAATTCACGGTGGATATGTATTGCATGTAAAGTCGAGAGTCCAATAAAGCGAATTTGACTCAGGTGTGACGAACCATGTTACCAGTTGCCCACAACCGCCCATACGCTGGCTTGAGCCACTCCCACCTACAATGGCGAGCTCCTCGTTATCGAGCGTCGTCTCGGATTTAATGCGAGCCCAAATGGGCGATTCTGCAACTGGGACAGTCACGGACGAAGATTTGGATAGGCATATTGGGGAAATCATTCTACGAGAAGCCAAAGCCAAAGCTGAGCGGTATAAGAAGGAAGGAGTAAGAGCCTATCTGCCAAAGTATGTTTATTTACCATTTTTACCAAAGTATTATGATACCAAAGATCAATTAGAGCCGATCCTAGCATGCCTCGAGCGAATAAACGCTTCTTATCATCTATAATTCGCAGCACGGACGACCACAATAAAGCAGTACTAAGGGCGCAGGCTGAAGCTGCCGCGGAAGCGAAACGAGAACGTGAAGAACAGGAACGCAGGGAGAGACGTGCTAGAGCTGAGGAAGCCACCAGAGATCGGATGAAACGACGTGGTCGTTACAGTGAAGATAGATGGCGGCCAGAGATGGACAAGGATCGAAATCGAAAAAGACGAAAGGAACGAGATTGGGAGAAACCATACGACGAATCGGACAGAGAAAGATCACGATCTAGAGAAAGACGAAGGTCGAGGTCGAGGTCCCCGAAACGTAAACGGTACTGGGACGAGGACGAGGATGAAGACGATGAAAGAAGGAAGTCGTCCAAGAAACGGAAATCGAGAGATGACGACGAAAGTCGACGGAGCCACAGACATCGGAAGGATCGCTCGAATTCTCCTTCTCGTTCCCGCCGTCGCGACAAAGGCAAAGGCAAAGGAACTTCGCCGTCTCATTCCGTCAAGGATGATCCGTCAGATATCGAATCATCTCACCCAAAGCGTCATCGTTCACGGTCAGGCTCTCGCTCGCGACATCGAAGTTACAAAAAACGAAGAAAGTATTCACTATCGCACACTCCAGAGGCAGACAACGATACCCAAGGTTCAAAACGCCGTCATAAATCCCGATCGCCATCTCGTAAAGAAGCCGCTTTAAACGATACTTCCTTTCCCTCTTCTTCTAGACGACCTCGCACACCTGATCGACCTCCTTCGCCTATTCCTGGACCGCCATCCTTACCGCCATCTCCACCCCCTATCGAGTCCAAGATGGATAAATACTTTGCACCCGATTATGATCCTCGCTTAGATGTTGCACCCCTCTCATCAAAGAGTGGATTCACGGTGGATGTTCCCGCAACTGGTCTAATAGACAATGCTCAGTTTGAAGGCTGGGATGCAATGCTAAACCTCATTAAACTTCGGCGGCAGGACAGAGAGGACCAAAAGCGATTGGAGAGGCTTGGTCTATTACCCGATAAATCGCAAGGAGGAAGCGGGAAGAAGGGCAAAGGAATGGTTACTATTGATGAAAGCAAGGGTGTAATGGACATTGAATATGTGAAGAAGGGGAGTGTGAGAGAATGGGATATGGGTAAGGAAGTGACGTGACACATGGAGTCAGAGTAGAGGCTTGAGTATACGCATAATTCCTTTGAAACTTATTATTAATTTTGTTGTATATCAGTAGGGTGTCTATCGTTGATAGCTGTAATAATTCGTAAATCCTTAGTTGGTGAACTCAAGAAACAGGTTGTTGGTTTCCACTGAGCAGTCCGATTTCCCGGGACCGCGAGTACATACATCAAATACGATATCGATGCACTCTACACCCATTATTTATAAAATCTCAGTTATATTACCTATATAAATTTCAATGAAGAGATAAATATCTTAAGGATGACATAACAAAAGTTGGTTGTCAATGGAAATGAAGATGTACATTCTTTAATTTCCTTCGCTCAGGATTAAATTTATCATTGAAATTTCTCAGTAAGGTACTATCACCTGACAGGAAGTGCATCAGGGTCAAGTAGTGCATCACGGCACTTTCTAGACCAACTAGTGGAAATATTGAGAATCTGAATAGCTAGCATTCAAGCTTAACACTCTCCCAAGATTTCTAGCTACTCAGCTGCTCAATATCTTCCGCCGTTAGTTGAGAAAGTGCTGTGATGCACTACCAGACCTAATGCATTACCTAGCCGGTGATAGTATGCTACGCTGTCAATGGTTCCTGTTTGAATCTTCGCCTCGCGTGGAATTTAAGCGATAATAAGCGGGAGCCTGGAGGACACTAAATAATTGCCAAGGTTCAGTTTACGTACAGGAATCCAGGGAGATAATAAGAGTTGTCTCCAGAAATTTACAAAACATCTGGGGATATTTTACCAGACCGCCTTGACAACCATTTTGAGATAGAGATCAAGGAGCTGCCAAACCCGCTAGGACGAATTCCGCTACAGTATTATAGATACTCTGGTGTACCACCTTCATGTTCAACTTGTGATTGTGGAAAAGAAAATCAATGGGTTAAGGAAATATAAAAAAATCTCTCTGACCATTGCACTTCCTTGATAACGATGGTTTACTAGTAGTTAACGTGACTATAATAGCTCCTCCGACGTCCAGCGGTCAACTATATGTCTATTAATGCAAAGTGCCAATCACGGCGCCGTATGAAACTAATTGCTCAAGATCGAGCGCCTGTATACTTAATTTCCTCCACACTTCAGCTCAAGATCGTACTTATAACCCAACAATCCGCAACATCAATAGCTATGCCACTTTTAACAATTTTCCTAACAAAATTCTGCGCGAAATCATCCTTCAGACACCACCAATCCTGCCAGCTGATTTCAATGTCGTACATTTTCAATTCTAAGGAGCCCGAGGGTTTCGCCGTACAAAGATCCCATACCAGAGCCGTCTATCTAGGGTCTGCGCCCTCCGGAGAGACACCATAAATAACATACCCCGCGCATGGTCAACAAGCGTCATCAAACCTGGCGAAGCTATCAACTTTCCACGCTTGGAGGGAATTATGGCAATAGCTTACATCGACACCTGTTGACCTTCAAATTGTATGCCATGATATTTTGCAGCACCCTATTGTCGAAATTGACGCGAACAAGGACCGGTTGGAGCCTGTTGCGAAGCGTCTCCTCCCCTTTCGGTGGCAAATTAGGAAATTATATCATTCATGCGAACATCCCGAAAACTGTTTCTTGCCACATTTGTTCGGCGATGGTACGCCGATATCATTACCCTTTCTCAATTTTCTCGAGATCGCGTCAAGAAGTGAGACAACTATTAACCCTGGACGAGAATATATCGACGCACCAAACTTGAATCCATTAAATTTTCACTATCCCTCCCATGAACTCGAAAGGGCGTTCACGAAATTATCTTTCTCGAGGGTTCGTCATTTATCATTCGGCCCTTGTCGCAATGTGACATTTTCGGCTGCCATAGAATCAGCGTCTTCGATTTTACTGAAGCTCGAGAGAACTTCTGATTTCAATGCGGGCTCGGAGTACCCGAAAATCAATCTAATCGGACTTAACATGAATAGTTGTGGTTTCCTGGGCCGGTTTGAAGCCCCCAAGCTCAAATCCCTTAATAACTCGCGGATCCAGCCTCCCTGGCATCCCACGAGTTCATTGCTCTTACACGATATAACCTTTTGTCGCTTTACTTGCCTCACACGCCTCAGTTTAGCAGGAAGTTTTACGATTGATTCTATCGCTGTGAATCAAATTATCATGGTATGCCCGAAGTTGGAAAAACTCTTTTTAACTGAATGCCAAGTGCAAAGCCTCTTCCTTACGGATGATCATGAGGACAATTGCCTGCTAGAGTCGGAAATCCACTTGATACCGTTTACCAACTCCGAAGTCTCTATGCACAGATATCCTGAGGGGACTTCTCGTCAGGCTGGCGGACAGAGCGGCAAATGCGCAGCAAGACAAAGTCCCTACGATTGTTCGTATTCATCAAATGCCACAAAAGGAAAATGAACTTGAGAAGCTCAAAGACGAATTCTCGGAAATATTCACCTACGGATTATTATTGGAGGTTTAAGTGGTGAGGCATCGCTGTCAGTGGTATATACGGTAGGAAGATCATCGTGACAATTGGTTATCTGTATATATATATATATTCTTGACAAAGATTTTATAATACAGTCAAGGCACGGTTCTTGTCCCAACACTATGAAACCAGACTCTCAATATTTTCTTCGAAGTTTTCAATGACCTGTTTTGCTATTCAGGATACTGTACCCATCAAAATATATTACATAAAAAATTGGATGATTTCACCAGTGTTTGGAGGTACTGGCTTGGGAGAGAGTTGCTGTCACAAAATGTGACACAAACCACTCTCCTTGTCCCAACACCCAATTATCCTATCCTTATCTTTAATATATATTAGTAGCACTAATTAAATTACGAATTAATCATACGTAACATATCATCGAATATCGTCATCAATATATACACTGTAGGGTATATGCATGTATGCACGTTGTATGGTAGTGTCACACTCTCATTACCCACCATCAGAAATTCATTATCCCACACTGGAATACTATTCAATACCATATTGCTTGGAAAGAATCTCTATCTACAGTGTCATAGATTCGTTGTATAAGAGAAACTGAAAGTCTTTGAGTGATTTAATGAGGTTAGAGAGTCAAAGCCCTTTGGTTTGCCCGGAACCTGCTCAATATCTCCTAGATTATTTGTCATATCTTGGGAAGCAGTAGCTCAATCACTGTTATTATTTTTTCAGATTATAGTATAGATAATTATCATATTATTCAGCTATATAAATTGACATAAAATATGGAAAGTTTGACTCTACGTCACCTTGGGACAAGGAGTGGGCCTGGGACACTGTGCCTTGACTGTAAAAGCTTTCAAAGTTTCCACTCTGACTTTGAGTTCCTGAAAATTGAAAACCAATGTCTGCAAAAGCTTCTTCCTAAACAACCTTATAAGAGTGTATTGGATACAATAATTTTGGTTGCGAATATTAGGCACACAACTCAGTTGACCCTGAATGGAGCCAATATTTATCGCTATCCAATACACTCTATATACAATCTTCAGTTTAAATCAGTTATAATCACAATATAAGTGATATACCTCTTCACATCAAAGTGGTCGGCTAAGCACTATTCCAACAACTCGGGATGACAGACGCCAGTGATCTGTTGCTTCTCAAGACCTAAAACGGGTCGTTATCCCTGCAATGTAAATACGTTTTTGGACATGAATGAAAACAATAGTATACTTTCGACAGTGAGATATAAAGTAGCATTGGACAACACCAGGAAACGGGGAAAGAACAATACCGTGTACCCGGCTTATAATAGAATAAGGAGAAGAGGCGCTCAGGACGGAATCAGCCTAACCACCAATATCGTCATTAGTGCATCGCGCTGCTTTCACTCCTTCATCATGGGCCCAAGACCACAACCCCGTATGGTAGTCCGGAAGACCAATAATGCAGTGGCTCCTACTAAAGATGGTCCTGAATCTTCAAACTCTGTGAACCAAACAATATTGAAGAACAAGGCACCCAAGGTTCTAACTCAAATGCTGCCTCCCCCACCGCCGGCACCAACGACTCTACTGGGATCCGAGATACACGCTTTGGAAGCTTCATTGAAGGAGGCGGCGTTTCATACTGGGAGAGTGTTTCGGTTCTATAGTGATACGCGGAAGGAGTGAGTGCCAATATTGAATCTACGCGAGTGAAGCTGAAGGCTCATATTTCCTTGAAAGGCGAATAGCATCTCGTGCCCCATATCCTCCAAGTTCGCTGAGCCGTGCATTAGGACGCTCTTTGGAACGATATGATCAAATATGCGATACGATTGAGACTCAACTTGTTCGTCACTTTGCGCATATTTTATTCTGTACTATCTTAAGTGATCTTTGGGCTTTGGTCTAGCAACACGCCATTTCTGTATTGGAACGTGACTTGGAAGCTGAGAAAGCACGAGCAGAACGGGAAGCGGCTGCTGCACGTGAAGCTTCCATACATGTTACGCCGTCTGAAACCGAACACCCGCTTACTGAGTCTCCAACGTCTACACACCCTCCTGCCCAATTACCTCCTTCTGGCGCGTCAGCTATTTCTATGGTACCTCGGCGCGGAAGCACTATCCTATCTTCCTTACATAGACCGAGCTTTCCTCTTAAATTGGATTTGTCTGCGGTGGCACTCGCAGGTGGCAACACTGACCGTGCTGGGTCGCCGATGGATGTCCACATGGATCTTGGGCTCGTGACTAGCTTACCCAGTCCTGTTACTCTGGCACCCAAGACCGCAAGAGCATTACCCAATGATCCATCGATACCTGACATCTTTGGAGTAAGCACAGGATCTTTAGGAGTCGACAATACCGGACAATCCGATTCTGTATCTATGGGACATGGTGTTGGAATGAAGACGGTAGTGGGTGGCGATGTCATTGACTTGACAGATACGGAATCTTCAGCGGGTTTGGCTGCATTAGGGGACTCTGCAGACAAACCTATTGAGCTTGACTTTGATGATATGGGTATCTTCAACGTCTCATCAAACAACGGGTCAAATGGGGCTCCAATGAATGGTGGTCAGACCAATGCACCCACACAGGGCGATGTCGATATGGGGAATTTATTTTCTACGCAAGATGGCCAAAATGCGTTCGCAATGCCAGGCTCATCTGGGCAGGATTCATCGAACACTGGCCCCGATGCTCGATCCTTACTCGCAAGTTTAACGAGTGGACAAACGGACAATTCTGCGGATGTTTCGTCGTTATTACCAAGTGGAAATGCGGGCAACAACGAAATGCCTAGTCAAACAGGAGGCGATGCGTTTTCAGGTCTTGGGGACCTATCGAGCATTGACCTGTCGAGTTTCGGGGGATTCTTTGAAGCCCAAGGAGAATCCAGCGGGACACAGCAATCAAATGACGCACAGGAGGAAATGGATCTCATGTCACAATTATTTACGATGGACGGTAATTCTGGGCAGGGTGAGGGAGCTGCGTCATAGCAGGGGTTCCCCAAAGATATCTTATTTCTATGTGATAAGTAGAGAAGAATGTAATCTCGGTATTTTATGCGCGACTGTTATACATCCGGTTTTGTTATACAGTGCATTCCATCCATCCAAACCGCGACCAATATGTTAAGTGTCCTGAATTAAATAATGTTCCTATAAATGCTATCCGTTCTTTGTGGAGGCAAGGAATTTGTCCAGTTTCTTCCTGAGAGGATGATCCATGCGGATGCCGCAAATACGAAGAGAGTTGGCCAGAGACTCGACTAGTCTAATGGAGTTAGGTTCGAGGGCATAGGGTCCTTCAATCAAGTCTTTCACAGATCTTGCTAGTCGACCTCTTGGACCTTTGTCTCCAGTTGTGGATGCTGAAGGCTTCTTCTTCTTTCCCTTGCCCTTTGGAACGGCTAATAAAGGGTCAATAACCTCTATCCGCCAACGTCTGTGTCCTAGAGAAACCACGGATACAACGCGATCAAGTGAACTGGCAGCTTCAGCGCAGGCTTCGGCAGCAGCCATCAGTTCTGTCGATCCACCATCGACGTATCCCCATCGCTTGAGCTCCTCTCTTCTCTTCTCTCGCAACTTTGCTGATATCTTCTCACGCGTATCCTCTGCGGTAATGGCCTTGGCAACAGATTCCAACACATCAGTGAGACGCAGCCAGCCTTTGTCTTCGTCCACGCTGCGTTTGACATAGTGACGGTTTACACTGACAGAAAAGAGTTTAAGCAAGACATAGGAGTGGCGTATGAGCGACAAACGCACTAATTCAGAACCCGGTTTATGGACTGGATGCCCGTAGAATATCGTTCAAATGCGGGAACATAGTACTCCAGAAGAGAAGCATCATCTGGGGGTGCGCCTAGAAGATTTTCTTGTGCAATATCCGCAAAGTACCTGTCCAGTTGCTGGTAGAGGTCTGTCCCGCTGCTGCTTACTTCCTTGCCTTTGCCATTCGGTCTGGAGGGTACATAGTTGGCTGGAGACTCGGATTGAGATGTGAAATAGTTATACACTGCGGTGTGGATGCCGACATGGTATGCAACGTCGATACTGGGCGCCTTGCCGGGGGTAGTGCTCGGAGAACATAGAATATGGTGCAGAGCGGGTTCGAGATAGTTCCACAAAGCAGCGAGAGAGGCAGCTGGATTGGCAGAGCCTTGGTCGGGATTGCGAAGAGTAGTAGTATGAGCCCTACTACTGCCTGCGTTTGAGCCTCTAGCACTTTCCGTGAAGCTGGTGTTCATCGTATGAAACTAAGGCGGACTTTGAATCGTCACTCGGAAATGCAGTCTGCAAAATATTTCAGTTAGTCGCCTATTATTTCTTGTGCAGTTCGCCTTCCAATTACTTATGAGTTATAAAGGATATGAGTATATGCTTGGATGGCAAGCCGGGGCACTGGGAGTCTCGTCAAATAACTGAATGCTGGAGAAGTTTATCAAACCCCAGCATAACACTGCTCCGGTTAACCGCGCCCTTTAAGAGTCTACCCTAAAGCGTCGCTAAGCTCAGTATTATACGACGTGGCATCCGAGGCCGCAGCAGTGTTCGAAATTGGCTAACGGAGACCAGTCAGCAGCGAATAGATGATCGCCTTGGTTTCAGTAATAACTTGTAAGCTGCCCAATAATATTCTCACTAGCGGAGAAGCGTCTTTGATCACTAAAAAACCTGACACTAGGTGCAGAGTCAAACGTGCAAGTCGCAGAAAAGTAACATATAACGAGCATATAAGATGAGAGCGGGGGGGTTGGGGGGGCCAGATCGCGTGTGGCTTGGCGGATGTTTCTCTTTGCGTCTTTTGAGATCTCCGGAGGTAATAACCACAAGTCACTGGAGCGTTTAAACGAGCCGGGTGAGACAGATAATCTCTCCTGAACAAAAGGAGAAGCAAGTTAATAGGCTGGTACGTGGAAGCCACCGGAGTTGGCTCTCTGGAATGGAGAAAAAGCTGGGAAAAAGGCAGGAAAAGAGGGTTCCGCGGGGACCGCGAGGGACTCGCAGGGACACAATTGATTGTTTCGGACAGGGAGCAAATCAGAGGGTTCTCGTACCACCTGTATATAGATAGCTGGACAAAATCTGAGGGACCCATCGCCACCCATAGCGGACTCTGATTCGCGGCCGCGGAGCCTGAATATAAGGATCAGGACCTGCGCCCACAAACACCCCCAGCCTATTTCACCAGCGTCGCTGCCTCCCAAAAGGTCTGTGTCCTTGTCCTCCAGCGTGGACGTGCTCCTGATACCCTAGTCAAAAGACAGCTCAGCATTCCCTTTGTACCAACAGTCCATAGACGGGCTTAAAATTGCCACTCAGCTTTCCAGGTACTTCCTTTCCTCTGTCCACATTTTGCTCCGCTAATGACCCTTGCTCCGTAGGATTACGTTGTGCACTAGCCTCCCCTTTCTTCTTCCATTCTCCTTTGCCTGATTTTTCACTCTTACCCGTTCTTTCGATTCGCACAAAACACTCCCATTTTACTTCGATGATGGCAGCATCACCTACCGACTCTAATACCACCTCTAACGAGGCCCAGTATACCCATGATGAGAGGAAAAAGAGTCCTCCCGCCTTCTTGGACCTCGCTGATTCGGTGCGTCATATTTTTAAATTTCATACTTCCCGCTCACACAACCAAAAGGCCGCGAGACTGGGTACTAATATGCCGGACATGTCTGCTGTGAGTTTGCACCCAAACACCGTGTCTGAAAATGCTAAATACATGCGCCACATCACAGCGGGTCGAGCTCAAGCGCATGGAAAAGCGACTCGAGCATGAGCGCCAACGCGCTATCCAACGTCAGCTCTTTGAGGAGCAGATGAAGGCTCTCGAGCAGCAACAGGCTCAAGAGCTCCTCACCATCCCGTTGGACCCGAATGATGCCGCCAATCAAGGAGGTATCCATGTCGCTCTCTCTGCACCTACCACACCACCCCGTGTACCCAGTGTCCTCAATGGGTTGCATACGCCTCCCGCTCGCGAGGTATTCGGTTTTCAAGAGCATCACTTAACGGCATTGACGTCTGCCATGTCCAAGGCCGACAAGCGAAAGTCTGTCACCTACGCGCCTTCGCCGCCAGACTTACCTTCTGGAACTGGTTTGGTGACCACCCCAGGCACGCTTGGGCCTATTGGCCGCACGGCTGGAGCCAAGTCCATGCCTGCTAGTCGTCGTGCATCTGCTTCCCAGGAAACTTTGGAAGCTGATGACCTCGCAGGCACTCTTCAGAGCCTTGCTCTGATGGACTCGAACCCCAACCAGCACCACACTCAGCCCCAGAGCATCCTCAAGCCCAAGGGCGGCCGCTTCGCCGAAGAACCTGGTGTTATCGGCGACAACAACAACCATGGCTACACTGGACACGGTCTCAATGCCGGGTACATGCTTGACCAGCAATTGGACCAAGAAATGCATAGTGAGTTATACCTTTCGGTCCCTCTTTACGTGTCTCATTCTTTTAGATGCGATGCGGAACCTGCCAACTTCGGATGAAGACAAGTATCATAAGGTAAATAACGTTATTCAGCGAAACTTGAATTGGTCTTATTCCATTCATAGCTTTCTGCCTCGTCGGTCGCGTTGGATCTCGCACCTCTTTCTCAAACGCCGCGTAACAATTTCATGCAGCGTGGCCTCCATGATTCAATTGGCAAGTCTTCGGAATGGCCTCAATTCTCTGGTCCCCTCCGAGGTCCTGACATCGTCGTCACAGGTCAACGGACTGACCCAAGGCGTCATGTAACTAACCCGGTAACTCTTAGTGCATTGGGTCCAGCATTCAACGAGGGAACCGCCTCCAAGTTGGGCTCAGTGTCCGCGTCGGCGACACCGAACCTTGTCCAGCATCATACACCCAACGAGTCCCGTCGTTCGTCCCCTCCTGGTATGTCGGATACATTATCGACCATGTCCAACATCACCGCCGCGCGTTCAGTTCCTGCTACGCCATTGGGTGTAGTCCCTGCCCGAGGTGATATGTCGAATTTGGTGAAGGCTCCGGGAACCCCAGGTGCCGGTGCTACGACCCCAGGCACTGGCAATGTTGGAGGAAGCTTCCTTCAACACAACCCTCAGCTGGTTCCTTCTAGTCTCTCGGATTCTCAAAGCGGTGTATCCCCCACTGATCTTTCCGCGACCCTTTCGCGTCTTGGCAATAATCAGTATGATCAGGGACTGTCATTTGGTTCCATCCAGAGCAACATGGAAGACGTTTGTACATTTTATTTTGAGAGTCACGTCACGTACTGATCACGTTTTTATTTAGTACGGGAATGGATCTGTCTACAGCGTGTCGAACAACCTAAACAACGGACTCAGCAGTGAAAGCCGGTATGGCTCCTACGGTTTCGAGAACCGCTTGAGCAGCAATCAGCCCAGCGGCGGTGCCGGTTCCACAGCGTTGTACCACCACCATGGATCTCGCTACGGGTTGGGTCTTGGTGGCGGCAGGATGGCTGGCCCCGATAGCAAGATGAACGGTTTACACGGACCTAAGCACAAGCGCGGTGACATGGATCGTGAGTGTGAGTATGCTTAATACTCAGTTTATCTTGATGCTGATGCATATAATTGCGTGTAGTTAACAGGTTCGCGGGCACTCGTTTGGAAGAACTGCAAGGGGAGATTCCACAGCTTTGCAAAGATCAGCATGGCTGTCGGTACTTGCAGAAAAAGCTCGAGGAAGGCGTTCCTGAGCACCGAGACATGATCTTCAGGGAGACGTACGGCCATTTCGCGGATCTCATGACTGGTAATTTGGTTTATTCTGCTGATTATCGTGTTATCCTAACAATTATTGCCAGATCCATTCGGAAACTACCTCTGTCAGAAGCTATTGGAGTATTCCACCGACGAGCAACGCAACATGATCTGCGAGTCAGTCGCTTCTGACCTTGTCACTATCTCCTTGAACATGCATGGCACTCGCGCAGTTCAGAAGATGATTGACTTCTTGTCAACTCAGAGACAGGCGAGTATTTTCTTTTCTTACCCTCAACACTGCGCTTACTGGCCGGCTACGGCGATGCGCAATGGTCCCCTCTTTATATAATCCAGACTGATCGTCGATACAATGCTCAGATTCACGCTATCATTGTGGCACTCAGCTTACATGTCGTGACGTTAATCAAGGATCTCAATGGCAATCATGTCATTCAAAAATGTCTCAACAAGTTGGCACCGGAGGACAACCAGGTTTGTATAATCTGCATATGCACAGTTATATCTTATTAATGTTCTTCAAGTTTATTTACAACGCTGTTGCCGCGAACTGCGTCGAGGTTGCCACTCATCGTCACGGATGTTGTGTTTTGCAGCGCTGCATTGACCACGCTTCGGACCAGCAACGCATCCAGTTGGTTCAAGAGATTACCTATAATGCCTTGACGCTTGTCCAGGATCCCTATGGTAACTACGTGAGCATAGAAATTAATACATATTTCGACGATATCTGACATCTCTCTTAGGTTGTTCAATACATTCTCGACTTGAACGACAACCGGTTCAGCGACGGTGTCATCCGGCAGTTCACCGGCAACGTGTGCGCTTTGTCTGTTCAAAAGTTCAGCTCCAATGTCATCGAGAAGTGCGTCCGTGTCGCGGAGCATAACACTCGCAAGATGTTGATCGACGAACTTCTCAATCGCACGCGTCTCGAGAAACTTCTCAGGGACTCCTATGGAAACTACTGCGTTCAAGTAGGTTCTTTATTATTGGTTTCTGAGTAACGATTGAATTTTTTTATTAGACTGCTTTGGACTATGCCGAACCTAATCAGAGGATGGCTGTGAGTAGTTCACGTCCTGCTTACTGTAATATAGGCTAACTCCTATCTTAGCTCGTCGAGGGTATTCGTCCTATTCTTCCCTTGATTAGGAACACCCCCTACGGCAAACGCATCCAGAGCAAACTCCAGCGTGAGCAGATGGACGCCGCCAACAACGGTCATTATGGTGGTGGATATGGCAGCCAAGGCATCCACACTCTCGGTATGGGAGGTCTTGGTGCTCACCACGGTCACGGTCCTCAACGTCATCCCCACGGTCAATCTATGCATCACCCTAATCAACTCGGAGACATGTACAATCAATCTTCGCTGTACTCTCTTCAGAACGGCGGTATTGCCTCTCATGCGCAACCCGGTCTCGGGCAGACCCAGCTGCATGGCCAGCAGTTGCACGCGGGTTTGCAGCACCACTCGCCTATCGAAGGTTATGTACTTCAGAATAACTCCCATGCAGCACTCGGTGGCAACCACACCAGCAATGGTTTCGGAAACACTGGTGGATTCTCCAACCACCTCGGTGGCATGGGCACTTTCGGAACCACCGTCGGCCTCGGAGGTGGCCTCGCCGATCCCTACCACCAACAACGCAGTGCCAGCTTCCACTATGGCATGTAAATTGTCGTCGAGCGTTGCGCAAAATTGATGGCCGTCTTGGCCTTCGCATGAAACGCGAAAATTATGCTCTCAGGACAAATTATGCTGCGGTGGTACTGACTCTAGTTCGTACCACAATCGGACTATGTGCATTCGACATCTATTCATCGTTACCCTATATCTCGACTCAACCTTAGGCTCGTCATATTTTACGTCGCTTTCAATTGTTTCCAGGCTTGCTTTCCCTTGTTCGAATATTACCACCTACCGCATTTGTATTTCCACCACGCTCTCCCTTCTTGATGCCACATACCTTGTACAGCACCGCAGTACACCTTTTATGGTTTGGCTCCATTGTCTAATACCGCAATCCCCCTTGTGTTTGTGTTAAACTGTAGTTATTCAAGAAAATCTCGAGTCTTTTGTTTAGATCTTTTATTGTTGTGTTCGATTATTGTGATACCATGATGATGCATATATTATTATATGTAAAAGAACACTAGACTTTGGCAACAAAACAACATCCCGTAATGATGATACTTAGTAAAAAGTGACAGAAACTGCGACGCTATATGTGCATAGGAAAAGAAACCGAATAGTATACCTCCAAGAAGACCGTCTTTAAAAATCGTCTCAAACGCCTCAATAATGCCCATCATGACCTTGCGAGGACCCTAATGCCTCGTGGACACTCCTCCTCAAATGACCTTCATCATCGGAATCCTCGTCGCGATGCAGTTGGCCAGCGGAAAACACCTCTGCATCACCTTCGGCGAACTCGAGAATCCGTTTCGCGAGGTTCGCAATCTCCCCGGCTCCTTCTCCGTGCTCGGTGTCATCATATGACTGAGAGAGTGTGTGATGTGACCGGGAGCCTACGGAAGAAGAAACGCTTGTAGGAGGCGACTGAGAGAGAGTCCTAATATTTGGAATGAGCAGGTTCGAGGTACGGATATTCCTGGTCAATGTTGGATCTGCGAATGATGATTGATGAGATCAGCCACGTAATAAATGATGAGGAATGTTAGTAGATGACATACCTCCGGAGTCAAGCAGCTGAACAATTGTCCATACGGCGATGTGTTGGAACGTAGGATCCGGGTTGGTTAAGAAGCGGTACAAGTAGGCATGCAAGCCACCGTCTGGCTTATCCCATACGTCGTTGAAAGCAGCGTAGTCTTCGGCGGACGTTCGGCTGTCTAGGGGGACATCAGGATCAAGCCACCCCTAACTGCAAAGGCACATACCCTTTGAAGATAGATTGCCGAGAGCGGCAGCACTGTTGCCTTGAACCTCTACGCTCGGTGAATTGGTCAATGGGATGAGTGCTTCACAAATGCCCATCTCAAGCAATTTGGGCTTCAGTTCCTCTGAAAAAGGTATCAGCACAGTTCTCATGAGAAAATTTAGAATGGTAATGTACCGCTTAATGCCAGAACAGCAACGCAGGCTGTCATCTCACTTTGAACGTTCAATGACACACCCAAGACGAGCTCCTTAATCTTGGTGACAGCACCTGCCTGCACAATCTGACTCTTGTTCTTTTCAGAGCTTGCAGCCAGGTTTCGTAACGTGGAAATGGCATGGCACTGAACTTCCTCGTTATCCTCGAAGGATAGTAATTGTATAAGAGGATGTAAAAAACCAGCGTCGATGATGGGGGATTCGTTGGCAGGGTGAATGGAAACATTGCGAACGCAGGCAGCGGAGGAGAGGATAAGGGGGAGATAGGTGGATTGAAGGAGGCGAAGAAGGGCAGGAAGGCCATCGGCTTTGACAATTTCCAGTTGGTATTTCTCTGTTTGATCGGTCAGATAAGCCACTAAATATCGACCGAATGGTTTGGATACGTACCATCACTGGCCAAGTTCCGTAGCGCAAGGGCAGCCTGGCACTGCACTTTGAGACTGGGACTGTCCATGAGCATAACCAGGCTTTGCACTAGTTTGGGTTCCGTTGAAGCGAGCTTCTTTCGGTTTACAGCTACAATGCAGATCAACAGAAAGTACGCATGCGATCTCCTTAGAAAACCCACCATCAACGGCAATGTTGCTTAGAGCAGTTGTGCAATAATATTGTACATCAGTATCTGGGGAGTTTAATAAACTAACAAGGACTGGAATTGCGCCAGCATTTACTAGCTGCTGTCTGTTCTCGTCTGAAGGACACGATAAGATTTTAGCCGGGATATCGTTGGTAGGATCATACCTGAATGCGTCATGTTGAGGAGAGCTCCTGTGGCATTTCGTTGTACACGCATATCCTTTGACCGCGCCAGACGAGTGAGGGGAACGAGAGCACCCGATTTAGCGATCTTAGTTTTGTTGTCGTCTGGACAGAAGTAAGTAAAGCATTGCAGTGAATACAGAAGATTTGTTACCATGCGTTGCAAGATTCGTGACGCAGCCGACAGCATTACATTGGACTTCGACATTCGGGCTTAACATTTGGCGGATAAGTGGTTCAAGGCCACCCAGCTTCACGATGAGTAACTTGTTCTCGGCTGCATAATTAGGTTAAGTAACGTTAATTATAAAATAAATATGGGCGCACTATTGACTGCCAAGTTCCCGAGAGCTGCACTCGCTGCCCGTTGGACTTCTGTGTCATGACTACTCAGGAGGAACAAGATGGGATCCAAGGTGTCGCGGCCGACTTGTCGAACCTCTTTCTCGGTAATCTCAGCAAAGGCCAAGGCAGCACTCCGTTGTAAATCGACGTTATCAGAGAAGGAGAGTATTGTTAGAGCCTGCAGTGGGGAGCCATGGAAGAAATTGGTTGTCGTCCGGTCTACAGTAACCAGTGAATCACAATACAAAAAGACGCATTCATAAGATAGCTTACTCTCTAGATACTGCAAGAGATCCGCGACTGCCTCTCTTTCGTTCTCCAGCAGAAGAGGCTCATACGAATGCGACCTGCGCGAGCCAACTTTGAATACAAGCTTAGAATGGTCCCTAGTATAGAGTTTGATGATGTACTTACAACAACTACAGCAAGAGGAGACAGAATTTCCCATTAGAAATACTGGCGATGGTGAAGAAGAATAGAAAGGCGTGCGTTGTGCGGTATGGAGGGGCTGAGGCTGAGCACCGTAAAGTCGACGGGAGATGCCGAAACCTCTCGGACCCACCGTTGGTGCTGTGACACAACGTGACGCACTCTATTGGTCTCTCTTTCCAGATGATGCGCTGTTCTTGTAATGAAGGGTAAGAAATACGTGTATATTAACGCGACAGTAAGAGTTTTCTATCAGGAAATGCATTCAGAAATGAGAGTATGTATGTCTACGAGCCAAAGCAGCGAAGTCTGCGGGAGCAGTGGGTCTGTGCACCATGGCAACGGGAGATATACGACCTCTAACCGGCGAATTTCCTGCCAAATCTTCAATATCTCCACATATGATTTTATTCCGAGTGAAACTTGGAAGAAAAACTTTTGTGCCTGATGCGCAGGGGAGATGGGAGATTGAGCGGAGAATGAATGGACGAGCCAAGGACCAGTGGCATGGTGGCGGAAGCTGATCAACCAAACAGGGAGTCACGTGCTGCGAACATCTAGGACGCGTATTTGGTTCCGTTGGTTGGCCTTCGTTCCTTTGCGCAACAAGGTCACAAACAATCCTGCAGACCACATATAAGCTGCATTCAACCACCATACGCGTCTGCCTCAACCTCAACTTCATGCCATGTCTTCAAACACCAGAAGATCCAGTGAAGTGGCCCAACGCCAGAACTCCTTCAACATGTCCAGTCTGACGCGAAAGACATACCCTACGGCTCATAAGACGGCCTTTAGGCCCTCTGACGAGGTTATACCAGACAGCGAGGAAGAGCGAATGAATGAGTGTTTACACGGGGGTGATCAAAACCGTAGTCCCTTTGTAACAGACAGCTCAAAGAAGGCTCCTGTACTCTCTGTTGATTCAGACGACTCAGAGACGGAACATTCCCTTGTAGTTCCACGTCCTCGTTTGGTTAGACCTCAAGCGCTCCAGGAGCCCATTGTCATATCTTCAGACTCTGACGAAGACGTCCCGGCACGGTGAGTTGTCTTCCCTCTACAGCTAGAGTGGGCCCTAATCCAACAACAGACGAAGGACGGCTCGCAAATTCACCCAAACTATTGGAGAAGATCCCTTCCTAGATGATTGCTGTTCGCCGAGGAAGAATCCTACTGATGAGTACGTACTCATTTGACGACGTTGGGAGGTGCTATCTAAGTCGAACTTTTATAGGAGAGGTAGTCCAGCGAAGACTACGAGTATCGAATATCCAGAAATTGTGGCCATTAGTGATGTTGAAGACGACGATGTGTTCCCTCTCCCACAAGCAATCGATACTCCCCAGCAGACTACGGGACGTGACGACATCTTCGATCCCGACCGGTCTTTTAACGACTCTGCGATCCTAACCTTGCAAGTTGAATCATTTTTTCTATGTCTTTAGCTGACAATATTATCATTTCTCAGTGACCCACATGTTGGCGCAAGACCTGTCCCCCGAACTCCTACCAGTAACAATAGGAAAAGTACCCGTTCCACCAGAACGGTGTCTACTACTGATGCTGCAACGGCTACCCCAAGTAAATCAACCAGAAAGAAGAAAGTTTCTGCAGAGCAACAGCATCTCGAGGAATACGCTAGGACCTTGTTTGCGGAGTTGAATACCGCAGTCTTTCGAAAACGTATTCCTGACACCACCGAACTTGTATGGAATATCAGACTTACAACTACTGCTGGAAAGGCTTTTTATCATCGGTAACTAGCTGAATATCTCTTTGTGCGAACTCCCCTGACTGACCTTTTGTTAGTGATGGTCAAAGGCGTGTCAGTACAAAAATCGAACTTTCTCCTAAAGTAGTAGACTGCGAGGGTATGTTTTTCTTCTGAAAATTTAGCACTACGTTCTCTTATCAAATTTGTAGAACGGGTGAGGCATACATTATCTCACGAAATGTGCCATTTAGCTGTGTGGATCGTGGACAATGACCCGAACGATACTGGCCACGGTGCATCGTTCAAAGCTTGGCAAGCAATGATTTGCTTGTATTTATCTCTTCGTTGCTGACCGTTAAACAGGGCAGCACGTGTATCAAAGGAAAGGCCCGATATAAGTATTAGCGTAAGTTGTTATATTAGCTTTTTTCTGGCGTATTAGATTCGACGACCTTGTGGCAGTCCCGGCACTCCTATGAAATTAATTACAAATATAAATGGGAGTGCATACAATGTGGTAAGATTTATGGACGTCATTCCAAGTCGATAGATGTCGAAACGAAAGGTGAGTACCCAGTCTAGTAATTACTTGACACTATGGCTAATATAGAAGAAGCTTGCGGCGTATGCAATCCCCCTGGAAAGCTCAAGGCCCTCTTTGAGACTCCTGCTACCAGGCGGTCGAAAAGAACTACTACAGGGAGCAAACTCGCTTCAGACTCTCCCAGAGGTATGCATACTCCCTTTCCCCAAGTGTCCCTTTAACGCGTGGTATTCCCTCAGCATCACCTCGTCGCGTTGATATTTCCCCCAGCAAATCCAAGCCGTCAACTCCTCTCGCGAACCGGCTTATCATCAATATACCCTCATCCGATGATGAAGTCGAAGAGCTCATTCAGAGCCTGCATATCGTATCCATTTCCCAAGAAAAATGAAGGATCAACGACATATTTCCTCGCCATTTCAAATGGACGTCAGCCATCTTTTCATCGCTACATAGTACATAGAAACCCCACTCCCTACTATCACGATTGCCCGAAACAATTTCAATTCGAATTCACGTTAGCAATGCACTAACTGTCATGACATGTAATATATCCCCGTACATATTTGAACGATCTCCAAATGAATGAATGTAACGACATTTTATGATATGTTTGCAAATCAGTCTGTTCTTATTCAAATATGACCAGTCATGTTTGTTTAAATGATACTAATAAACAAAAAGATCTTCTCATTTAGTAGTCATTATTTTAAAATCTGGAGACCCTTCGATGTCCGGAATTACCAAACAGTATTACCAAGCAGTTGCCCAATTTGGCTACCAAAAATAGTCTGAGCCGGACCTATAATTTGTTGCGATGAGTACACTTGGATAATCCTCAAGAATTCAATACGTACCACCGGGATGATAGTTGTTACCTAATGGACCGGAGGGTATATGCATCAGTTACTAGAGTTTCATGTCTAAGGAGAAAGCCTACCCCAGAAAGAGTTTGCATTTCCGTACGAGGTAGCGTCGGCAAAGCCATAAGTCTGAGGAGAGTTCAAAATGGTGGTGAATGCGGCATTGGAGTCATAGAGCCACGTTTTAACCTAGCGAATAGATGATCAGAAAATGTTAAAGGAAGAAAAAGCTGTTCTGAATAGAAACTTACCCCGGAATTGGCAGCTTGGAAAGTATTGACATTTGCAGCAAGTCTAGTGTTGAAATCTGCGATGACGCTCTTTTCGAGAGCTTGAGCAGAAGTCGGTTCGGCCAGCATCTATGACGGGGGAAATATTAATTGACGAAGCAACCAGGGGTGCACCACGTTGAAAGACGCACCAACGGCGATCTGTCCATAGGAGGGACATTTACAAAGAGGAAATTCCTACCCCCGGCACTGTAGACCTCCTGAACGAGATTAAAGTAGGCATTCAAGAGGGTAACTGAGAATCTGAAGGATAAATGAATGAATGTCATAGCATACAACCCATATTGGAGAAATTACTACACACGCAGAACGATTGCCACCGTTACCGTAACTGTTACCGATATCGTTGATACCGATCCAGAAACTGAATAGCGTATCCGCACTTGTCCAGGGTGCGGCAGCTGGCTTCTTCGCTCCCGTGTTAAGGAAGGAGTTGACTTGATCGGTGAGAGATAGGACAGTCGGTTCATATGGTGTGACAAGGCTGATGAAATGGTATTATTGTCTAACGCATACAAAGTGAAGAAATGGTGGACTTACGATGCATCAATCGTCGCACCACCGTATGCGTAGTTCCATGTAAGAAGAGTAGTCTTGTTATATTGGATGGTTAGAACATCGACCCAGTTGACGCCGCCGCCGCCCGTGTATCCCTGATCCACAGGCGGATAAATAAGCAAATAAAGATCTGGATAATTCTATATCTCTTACAGGATACGGCGGATTTCCAAGAGGATTCCCTACGGAAGGCAATGGTCCAGTGGTGACATTAAAACCCGTTGTGGTGTATGAATCGCCGCTGAGAAAGCGTTATGGGAGGAATGCTCGAATTATTTCGTAAATTAACTTACAAGCTGAACCAATAATTAACACCCGGTGTGCTGGTTGGAGAGGCCACGCTTGTCGTTGTCGAAGGTTTGCTTGTCGTTGTCGAAGGGTTGCTTGTCGTTGTCGACGGTTTGACGGTAGTGGAGGCTCCGGGAAGGCATTGGCTATAATCTAAAACAGTGTCAGAGAAATAGTATATCACACTTGTAACTAACTTACAGGGGTTAGAGTATGTGCAGACACTCCTGTTTGAGTAATAACGCAGTGGACATCAATTTTCAGTTGGATTAGACAAAAAACACAACGTATACCCTGATTGGCAGGTAGTTGCTCCAGTCCAGCCTGTTCCACCACCTGCAAAAATTGTTTA
The DNA here is from genome assembly GCA_000827215.1 of Sphaerobolus stellatus SS14. NCBI lineage: Eukaryota > Fungi > Basidiomycota > Agaricomycetes > Geastrales > Sphaerobolaceae > Sphaerobolus > Sphaerobolus stellatus. Next base: position 209,590 of record KN837113.1, on the reverse strand, counting down.
AAAGCTTTTTGGGATACAACTTGGAACTCCCTACATTGTCCATAAACAGTTTGTTGGGCCCTGACAGAAGTCAGAAAAGCAAGAGCAGCAGTGATCAAGGAGGCAGAAGAGAACATTGTTTAACCCTAGGGCTTCTCCCTGAGGAATGTCGATATATACTCGAGAGCACATACTTTTAGACCGGGGTAGTCTAATTGTCGGAAAGGGTTTCGAAGACTACTGCGAACCACCGGAAATTTCCCGATTAACGAGCTAAAAGAACATTGCCAGAGTAATACCGAATGTTCGCCGTTAATGAAGTTTTTTCAAATCCCATTGGAACCTCATATTGATTGCCATATCTACCTCAATCAGCTGGTTTGCTCTGGTTTGCTGTCTTCGCAAGTTCAAGCTGTTGTTTACAGTCCGGCCCGCTAGCTTCGACAACCGAAACCCAATCTAACTGAAAATGTATTGAGGGTCATGGAGATTAAATGAAATGGTTCCTTTAAGGCTGCGTAAATTCGTCAGTATTCCCCCTCTGCGTATTGCTAGTGATTTTCGAGGAGATAAATGAAGTTAGGCTAAGCGCCGGTGACCTCACGCGTAGGAGCAGCAGACATGGCCTACAATCAGCCACCCTCGCGTTTCTCCCTAGTATCGACTTCTTCGACAGACCAAATTCCACCATCTAATGCATCATCTACGACCAGATTCTCCTTGCCAACACCCTCCATTAATACTGGCTCTCAGACAAAGCCTGTTGTTAGGACCACCATATACGATAGACCTCTCAACAAGACACGAAATGCCGAAGTCTCTGCATCAGCCTTTTCTTTCCTCTTTTCAGAAATGATCCAATATACACAAAAGCGCGTCAGTGGAATTGAGGACCTGGAGAGAAGGTATGAACAAGCTTATTTATGATGCTTTGGGTCTAAAGACTTCGACTTCGTAGACTGAGCACAATCGGCTATCGTGTTGGGATGCGCTACCTGGAACTCATGTCATGGAGAACGGAGGTAGCCTCTAAAGCTCCTAAGCGTGAAATACGGTTCCTGCCTGCCCTGATGATGATTCATACGCAACTGTGGAGAGCAGTATTTGGCAAACCGGCGGATGCAATCGAGAAAAGCATGGAGAACGATGATGAATGTGAGATAAACATAAACATATTCAGAACGTCCCTAATATGGATTCAGATATGATTATTGATAATGACCCTCCCATTACTCGCCATATTTCAATTCCTAAGGAGATGAGTTCGCTGAGCTGCTCAGCTTTAACGGCTGGCATCGTAGAAGCTGTCTTGGACGGGTTAGGCTTCGTAAGTCCTTGTATAGCATACTATTCGCCGCTAACATGATCAAACGATAGCCTGCAAGAGTCACCGCTCATTCAGTGCCAATCGATGCATATCCTTCTCGGACTACTATCTTGATTAAGCTCCAAAAAGAGGTCATAGAACGTGAAGAAGCTCTCAAATAGTTATTATTATTTAATGTCGATTTCCATACCCTTTTTCATTCTTTACTTCATGTTATGTGTTAATAGGTTCGATGCCGTACTTGACACTTAGCATGATGGCCGGCGTGATACCGATAAGATATCGCTAGCTATAGTAATGGCTTCTCAGTCGCTTCTTATACCTCGATGGCAAAAATCCATAGACTGATCTTAAATCCTCCTATTCTGAATTCCTCAAGTTTCTTCTCTTCTTCACGCGAACAACTCAAGGAGCTTTTCGGTTCTGTCTACACTGGAGGAGTTACAGTTCGAACTGCTACTATCGGTGGGTTTCCTGAAGATACCCTCTCGATCCATAAGGTAACAACTCATAAATAGTGTCAAACTTGATTAATTGTCTATATCTCTTTAGCATGCTATCGCCCCAGGAAATGCTTCGATAAACAGCTATGGTTATTCACCCATCCCATTATCGCAGTATCTCGAATGGATTCGTGAATTCCTTGCGGATTCTTCCACATCAACAAAGCCGTTTATAATCAGTATCGCTCCTGCATCGACTGAAGAACTATCAGAAACGCTCAAATTAATTCAAACACTTCGGAAAGACCTGAAAGACAACGAATCCGATTTCTCGAGGATCGGCATCGAACTGAACACTTCTTGTCCAAATATCACTGGGCATGCACCACCTGCATACAGTCCCGAAGCACTGAAGCCTCTTCTTCAAGTCCTCAAAGAGTCATATGCAGAAGATCCGACTCTCACCATTGGCCTTAAGCTTGCACCTTTTGTCCATGCCGGACAGTTCAAGGGTGTTGTTGATCTTTTGGGCAGTATCTCGAGCGAAGGTGAACAGGGCACGAAGAGTAATTGCATTTCTTTCTTGAGTTGTACAAATACTCTTGGGTCCAGCGTTCTGTTCACGGAGCAGACGATATCGCCTGAGGCAGAAGCTTCATCTGTCTTCGCTGTTCCAACTGTGACTGGCGGGTTGGCTGGAGAGCCTATACATGCTTTGGCTTTAGGGTACGTTTTTCCTTTGAGATCATTTGATAACTGAATTGTTGAATTGCTGGTGTAGAAACGTATACTCGTTCAAAAAGCTGTTGTCCGAGCATCCTGATCCCTCTTTGCAACGGATTGTTTTGATCGGTATCGGCGGTGTCTCTTCAAAGGAAGCTGTGAAGAGGATGCGTCGGGTTGGAGCTTCAGTTGTTGAGTGTGCAACTGCTTTGGGCATCCATGGTGTCGGGATATTTAAGGAGTTAAATGAGGGACTTTAGTCGCATCGGAGAGAATTGACCTGTGATATTTTTATTCTAATTTAAACATCATTAAGTATACGAAGGAAAGACATTACATTTGATATCTTTCGTTCTGAGTCGTTGTGAAATGCACTCTGGGTTAGCCTCCGCGCTTACGACGCGCTCTATCGAGCTGACGCGTCGCGCCACAACATCTCCCTCTTCCTTCCTTAGTACCCTGACCATGGTAAGTTATTCCACTGTACTTTCTTTGCGTAGTAACCTGACAACAACTTTGTAGAGCTCCTACCGTGTCGTTCCTACCCAGAGTGGTCCCTCCAAGGCCTCAGTCGCCGATACCTCGAATCAACTCGGATTGCACGATTCTCTCCGTCATGGTGGTCCCCGCAGCCTCGCTACTGAAATCAAGGGTGGAGGTCCTCTTCAAAAGAGGCTTGAAGGGGTTTGTTTTATGTCTCGCACGTATTAAGGCTCGCGCACTGATACTTTGAATCCAGTGGGAGGAGACTCAAGATCAACTAAAGTTATCGATGCAAAGAAACATGTTCGGCTTGCATATGCCTGCTCGTCAATTAATGGAGCGCAAGATTGTTTCAGGGGTACGTTTTCTGTGCTCTATGAGTTTTGGCTTTTTATCTGACGAGGCTCCGTCTCAAGAATCCCCACATGCCCGCTTTTGCCCAATTCCAATCCAATATCCACCTTGATATTCTCATGGGACGCGATGAAATGTTGGACGTGGAAGATATCTTTGGAGGTATGTGTTCATTGAGAGACAATTCTTGGTTGGTCGTTTACATCTCTCTCTTCAGACCAAGCATCGGCTTTGCCGCTGGACATTCATGCAGACATGGAGAGGAAGAGGGGTATTTAATCATTCTTGTATTCTGATATAATCGACCATGTTATGTAAATGACTATGCTATTCATTAACCCTGATATCCCGCTCAGGGTATCTTAAATTGTCAAATTGTACACCACTACCAAGGTTCTTCTCGTAAGGCAACCCCTTCGCACCGCATTATTCCTTGTTCTACAACGTCTCTTGCACTGGCCACGCAACCTTCTAATAGGGGAATACCCTTGTATGCATATGACCCACATATCCAGATGCCAGGATGTTTGGCAGATTCTAACCGTCCGGCGCCCTGCAACGGTCCCAACGATGACTGTGAGGATCCGAAACCCCACGCACTGTCATTCGATCTTGATAAATCCTCGAGAGCAACTTTACTGGCCGTTGTGACGACAGCACGTTCCAAAACAGAGACAGAGAGAAGGCTATCTTTGGAGGGCGGTACAATAGGGTTCGTCGTCTGGTATACCGGCTTTTCCGACTTGAGATTTGCGATAAGATGCGTGGCCATGGTGTATGAGGAAGGAAGTGTCACGGAATCAATGTCCTTTTCAGAGAGATGATCCGCTGTTCCGAGGACGAGGTTCAAGTCTCTTCTGTCGCGCTTGTCTTGTGGTACGAATCTGGAATCGGTATGATTGATGACAATGGATTTGCGGTAGTGGAAGATGTCAAGACAATCAATGAGTTTTTGAACGGCTGCTTTATGCCCTGGGGCATCATCCGGGAGCGAGGAATGATATGTCTTCAATAGCGGAACGCCACTGTTTGCCTGAGTGGCAAGGATGATGTGTGAGAATCCATGGTAGGTACCTTCCGTGGTCTTTATGGTCAGTTTGGAGGTGTCCTCTTTGTCCAGCTCGATAGAGGTAATGGTGGTCGAAACATGGACATGTTTAATGTCGCGGGATATATGGGAGACAACCTCTCTGACGCCTCGTTTGACCACATAGTGATCAGTACCAAGAGTTTTCCAAATGTATTCTATAGACAACCAAGCTTAGATTGATTACCCCAAGGGAAATATTGTCGACATACCAAGGAATTCCTCCATGGGATGGTCATAAATATCTTCTTCAGGTGCTGTGCATACGGCAGAAAATATCGGGGTTAAGACGTCTTGAGCGAAGGCGATCCATGCTTTGTCCAAGTTAAGCCACTTGGCTACGAAATTTCGAGGCGAAGTTTGGACGGTCCAGTCACGAAACGTCACTGATGGGCCCGGTCGAGATAACGGGGAGGACAGAATGACGAGCCGAAGATAGTTGTAGAGCAAGACAAGAGTACCTATGACAAAAGAGAGGCACCCGAGGAACCTGCCCACGAAATCCTGCTTCATGCTGTCCGTCGAGGGGGAGCTGACCCCTTTGGTCCCCGAGGAGCCATTATATAGTAGGTATGTTTGCAAGTCGACGACATTGTTCAACCATTGCTTCAGGGATGATAAGGAATAGCTGAAGTTCGCGGTGCGAAATTCTACTCCGAGTTTTCGGTATAAAGCGATGACTTGCTTATAGTATCCTCCTGAAAACGCTCAGTTAGGCTTACTCTATAACAAAACAAGGTGGGACGCCAAGTAACCTTGAAAGGAACGCATTGGGACATCTATTCGTTGTTCCTTGTTGTCTTCTGTGGTAATGGAAATGGAATGGCTATCCATTCCCAAGGACGCAGCCTAGCAGATTTGCTCGTTAGGGCCTATATGTTACTACACAGAATGTTACGCACTTTTTCAAACAAATGGACATCGAAACCGCACTCTGGCTGGGTTGGGAACGAGGAGAGCAAGTATGCTGCAGTGAGCCCGGCAAGTCCTGCATGGCATTAGCATCCAGTTTTGCGCGCCAAACACGACAGTCAAATAGGCACTCACCGCTGCCTATAACAGCAACAGACGGTCTCTTTATAGTATCGACCATCGTAGTGCCGTCGGGAACAAGAAGGTGGCGTGTGGGACTGGGAAGTGGAGGGACCAGACGCGACGTGGTGTACCAAGAAAGGGCTGATGGACTAAACGAACTCTGGTCCAGAGGGTGGCGTTATATGCTCAGTAATCTGAAAGTACCCCTCGGTTTGCAATCGCTGCAATCGCACAGTTTTCAATCGCACCATTTATGCAGCCCAATTGCCTATTTTAATTGTGACCGTGAGAGCATAGCTAAAAGAATCATACAGAATCGAAAAATACATGAATACAAGCGAAGCAAGTACACTGGACGTCGTCTCTAATCAACGCGCCGACGCTTATCTCGCTCCCGACCAACCGACCGACTCCGTGAACGACGTCGGGTCGTTCTACGATCCGACTCACGACTTCTCGAACGCGAACGTGGACGGTAATAGTCGCCTCTTCGATCCGAATCCCGTCGCGGAGAACGATCGCGTGCACGGTCATACCGACGGTACTCACGACCATCCCGATCCCGATCATGCGACGGTCTCGACTCGCGTTCATCGCGGGTATCCCACCGTGGTGCGTCATTGGACCGGTAATCAGACTTTCCCATCCTATTTGCTCCAGTACTAGGTCCGTCCGGTTTCTTATTTAACAGTTGAGGACAGTCTGACATTAAAATGAGCAAATCGAATAATGCACGAGGACACGTAGGAGCATACCTTTCTTTATATGAGGGCCTCCACAGTTGAAGCATCCTTGACCAGCAGCGGCCGCCTTTAGGGGTGCAGCTCCACCAAACCCACCATTCCCGGCAGTTGTATCTTGGTCCACCAAGTGTGTATACTTAGTTCGACTGCGTTTACCAAAGTCTCTGACTTGCATAACCTTCGGTAGCATAGATATGTCGACTGTCGACTCTGTTGCTTCCGTATAGTCATGACGTTTGAGGATATCTAGGTCCTGAGAAGACATAAGAACATCGTGGAAGAGAATATTTATGAGTTCTTACTTGATGGAAAGCACCCTTGTGCCAGTACTTTTGGAGGAACTTTTGTTGTCCTTTTGGTTTTTCTTCACGGGTTTGCTGTGCTCGTTCCAAATCCTCCTTTAACCGTACTTCTTCAGGTAGAGCGCGACGACGTTCAATTTCTGCACGCTCTTCTTCACGCCGGATAACAGCTTCCTTGTCTCGTTTGATACGTGCTAATTCGCGCAGTCTCCAGGCCTCGAATTCGGCATCAGGATCCAGACCATCGGTATCGTCAATTTCAGGTATATGCTCTTCAGCCTCCTCTAGATAATAAGGTCAGTTTGCTTCAGATGATAAATTGGAGCACGACATACTCTCCACCAGTTCTCGTCTTATGCTCTCAGCCACCATATCATGACTCTGCTTTTTTCGTTCCTCTAACTCCTTTTCCCGCTTCTTGATTGCTTCTTCAGAATCTGCTAATTCTGCTTCTCGTTCTGCGATGGTAACTCGGGCACGCCTTTCGAAATGTGAGTACTTGCGCAGGATAAGAACGCAATAACCTACTTTGGAACGAACACTGGTCTGAACATAGTTACAGGCTTGACCTCCTCTTCTTCTTCGGAATCAGTTTCATACTCGCTAGACTTGCAAATGAACACCTGAGTTTTAGAAATTCCGCCGCAATATGAAATAGCTCACATCTGTCCCTTCTTCCTTCCCTGCCTTGACTTCCTCCTCTTCTGATTCCTCCTCCTCTTCTGTAGCAAATTTAGGGCCATCTGGTAACAATTTGTAGCATGTTAAACCTACCAGCTTGCTCCATTGCCGTTCGTCCCGATTCTTCTCTGCCATCTACCACCACCTTGCCTTCTTTAGAAATGTTAACACTGCGCAAGGCCACATTCATTGACTTCTTGGTTTCCGTCCTCTGCTGTTGGACGACAAGGTCATTATCCTCTTCTTCCTCTTCTTCGTCTGCTGATACGTCCCCAATAGGTACATCCTCAGGCTGTTGTTGCTCCGCCTCTTCATCATATTCCGAGTCTGAATCTTGAGCTGCTTCAGAGACGCCCTTTGGAGCTCTCCCTTTGTAATAACGCGCAGCTGGACGGGCTAGCCGCGGTGCATCTCTCTTCCTCCCTGCCTGCATTAGAGATTATTACGAATTTAATGTGTTTGCGAGAATAACGGGGACAGAGGCAGACGCGAAATAAGCGCTCACCGAGGAGTTCAAGCTCAGCTTAAACTGTTTGTTCGCATCTTCTTTCTCCAACACCTCCAACTTTCTTATCTCGCCTTCACTCTATCCCTCCTCACCGTACCGCACATTAGCAACATGAGCTCACGCGACGAGGAACTTATCGACTACGAAGACGAGAACGACGTCACCAACGGCGCGCCCGTCCCAGCCCAAAATGGAGCAACAGCTGCAGCTGTGGCACCATCCGCAGGGGTCGCTGACGGCGATAAAGACAAGAAAAACTACACTGGTATTCATTCTACTGGGTTTAGGTACATGATTTTGCGCTCCTGGAAAGAGAAATTCGCGAGCTAACGCCGATTGTTGCACCATAGGGACTTTTTGCTGAAACCAGAGTTGCTCCGGGCCATTAGTGACCTTGGTTTTGAGCATCCATCTGAAGGTATGCAATATTCGACTTAATATGATGTATTGTACTGAAGTAATGCCTGTTTCCTCAGTTCAGCAAGAGTGTATCCCTCAGGCGGTGTTGGGTATGGACGTCCTCTGCCAAGCGAAGTCCGGACACGGAAAGACTGCAGTCTTCGTCCTGGCTACCTTGCAACAACTCGAGCCCCAAGATGGTGAGGTCTCGGTAATTGTGCTTTGCCATACGCGTGAGCTCGCATTCCAAATTCGGAACGAGTACCTCCGCTTTGCGAAGTACATGCCCGATATCCGAACCAGTGTTTTCTATGGTGGAACTCCTGTGCAGAAAGATGCGGACCTCCTCAAAGACCCTAAAACCTGCCCCCATATTGTTGTCGCCACCCCTGGTCGCCTCAACGCCCTGGCTCGGGATAAATATCTGAACGCGAAACACGTGAAGCACTTCGTTCTGGATGAATGCGATAAAATGCTCGAACAACTTGGTTAGTCACTCGGCCCCTACGCCCTCATATCGTTTTCCCTTCATATCAATGCTCGTCATCGGGCTTCGCGTTATTTTCATTCTCGGCGTCCATACCGCCTGGGCATCATAGCCAAGTCTCCGGAAGCAAGATGTATTAAAATTTAAGGAAGTTGAGGGGGCTGTCGACGATGGTGTTCATGTGCAGGAGTTGGAGAATTCGCAAGTTTGTGGTGGTAGGAGAACCGATGGGAGAAGCTATGATGCCCTTTCGCACACGTATTTTGGCAACCCTTTCCTTCTTCTACCTGCGTCCCCTCGACATGGTTCTTACATTCTTCTTTCCCTTTTCGGTTCTGCTCCATTTCGACATTAGACATGCGCCGCGACGTCCAAGAAATTTTCCGCGTTACACCACACTCCAAGCAAGTAATGATGTTCAGTGCAACCCTCGCGAAGGAGATTCGGGTTACCTGCAAAAAGTTCATGGCCAACGTACGTGAACTTGATGGTTGCTTTGATTCGTTGCTGATTTGCATCATCTAGCCCCTCGAAATCTTTGTGGACGACGAAACGAAGTTGACGCTGCACGGCTTACAACAGCATTTCGTCAAGTTAGAAGAAGTTCAAAAGAACCGCAAGTTGAACGACTTACTGGACACATTAGAATTCAACCAGGTTTGCAAAGCACAAGCGAGGTTCATTACAGTACTTAACTTTTCCATAGGTTGTTATCTTCGTGAAGTCTGTTGCTCGTGCCATCGAGCTGGACAAGCTGTTGAAGGAATGCAATTTCCCGAGTATTAGTATACACTCTGGGTTATCGCAGGAAGAGCGGTAGGAGTATTTTCTCCGTATTTAGCGACCTTTATACTCAGCACTAACTTAGAATCTCGCGTTACACGCAATTCAAAAACTTCGAGAAGCGGATCTTAGTTGCTACCGATATCTTCGGTCGTGGTATTGACGTTGAACGTGTCAATATCGTCATCAACTACGATGCGCCAGGTGATGCTGATAGTTATCTTCATCGTGTCGGGTGAGTACAATATGTCAACGAATAAGTGAGACGACTTTACCAACATGTCTTTCTTATAGTCGTGCTGGTCGTTTCGGTACCAAGGGTTTGGCCATCACCTTCATTTCGACGGATGCCGACCAAACTGTCATGAATGACATCCAATCTCGATTCGAAGTCGCAGTGACTGAGCTGCCAGACCATATTGATCCTGCAACTTATAGTATGTTATCTTATCTTGGTTATCATAATAGGATCATTGACTAACGATTCTCCTTTAGTGACCTCTTAAGGATTTCATCTTTTTCCCGCTTGTAATTTCTCATGAACATACAACGTAGTTATATGTCGTGAACACCCAACAGTCCCTGTTCGTTTAAACCTTGTTACTATTTGTACTTTTGTTCTATCTTCCATATGAATGTGCTGTTTGGGACTGGTTACTGTTTTGCATGGTATTTCATATCGTACAAATGAGGACTAAGTTGGTTATACAGTGCCAATCTGAGTTTCATCCAGCTGACTGTATACACTATACCTGAAAGCACCCCGCTATGGGCCCGAATTGTATACTATGGGAGAAGGCTGTCATTTTCTTGGCTCATCTATGTGTACTCTGTAGCAGAACTCCCCTTAGTTTACCTACCTTTTGCTAATATTACTAGGCACTATACTCAGCGCTACGTGTCCGCTTCAACCACTAAGTACCTATAGTTAAACCTCACTATTTATACGTAAGCCGACGTAGATATAAGTAGAATATTGGACGTCAACCTATTTACAGGCACGTAAGACTTTTGAGGTGCCCCAGGACGCTGGAGTCACTAAACGTTGTCAGCGATGTTCATCGATTTGGAAAGCTTTGCGTGGGAGAGAAAGTCGGGACTCTCCTGGCTTGAATACCGGCAACACTTGCTATAAGGTCTATTCATGCATCGCCCTTCCGGTTCCCCGAATGGCTATCGATGTCCTCCGGATCTTCGCTTAACGGACGTATGCGAGATAGATAGCTTACTACCAAGTAAAACCTGAAGCTTGTTGAGTCCCAGTCTCAGCTCTTGTGAGATGTGCTGCACTGCCCAGTAAACCAAATTGAAAGGTATTTTTCAAATATGATGATCAAAAGTGTTGGTAATTAAAGTTAGGCTGACCTCTTTAATAATATCTTCGGTTCTATCCTCACAGCCCCCGCAACCTTCTCAAGGCATCTGTGTGCCTTGTTCAGGCTGTCCACTGCCTCAAGGCATTTCCATACTTCGATATGCCACATATGGACTGGGGTCATTAGACATTAGACAGTCTCCGGTCTTTTCCCAGTGCCTCTTGCTCAGCACCACCGGTCTTTCTCCTCTCTCCTTGACCTCTCCTCTTTCACTGTACAGATGTTACGGTCTCTTGCTGTCATCTTCTGTACTGTTATTCCGTTCATCATCGCTAGCAATGCGCCTGATTGGATGTTGCAAGTAAGTAATGATTTGGTGCCAAGGCAAATTCTTCACTTATAACTCGGATGCCTTGTAGTCTTGGTTCTTTGACTGGGATGCACCTGGGAGCCTTTTCCCCGTGCCAGTAACAGCCCAATGCGAGACTATACACATTACTTGGCAACGTGGATCTGCTACTGGGTAAGAAAATGATTTTTCATCTGCAGTGCTGGCTTTGATATCGAGGATTGGCAGGCCTGACGGAGTATCGCCTTACTATCTGCAAATTTATACTTCGTGAGTGCTTCTCGTCTATGCATATGGTTGTATAGGATTTATATTCCTGAGTAGAAATTATGCGTTCCCGTTCATCTTACCTGCCGGACCTGACCCCAAAGCGGTTTGTATGCTGATACTTTAGCAAGACGGAATGCTCATTCTTGATTTGTAGGATGTAACCATACCTTTCGCTCCTGGAACTCTGGTGTGTACTTTTGATTCTGGAGAATTCTAATAATACATTGACGAAATCTATTGCAGTATCAGATTTGCATGGTGATTATTCTTCCAACGCGTTTTACCTTTTGTTCTGACAACGTCTTAAGTTTGATTCTAACGGAAATAACGGGTAAGCCCTTTTATGCATTGCATATAATAACAGATAATAATTTCCTTGCAGAGGGTGTCAAGACGTTTACACCGTTTACGCTAATCCGAATACCACAACAACATGCTCAAATTTCACCATGCCCACAAATACTCTCAGTGCCAAGTTGGAATCCCCTGCTGGACCTTTATCCCCATATGGCTGGATTCCTTCGGTATAATCTTTTTCTCCAAGCTTCCATGCTCGTCAGCTCACTTGCCTTCAGTGTACAGATCTTAGTGTGACCCCCCAAAGTGGTACCCCTCCTTTCACCCTTACGGTAAATTGAATACATCTATCTCAAAGGTTATTTGATTATTTAAATATCATTGGGCAGATCGCCCCGTCACTTCATCCTCCTCTGAACATTACCTCCAACGACATGTCTCCAATTAAATGGACTGTGTCCCTGGTAAATTCAGGTTGTATCGCTGCACTTTCAAGTTATTGAATAACCGTTTTCTGCACCAGTCATGGTCTTCGTCCTTTTTCGTCTCACTGGTTGATGCAAAAGGTATAACGTGGTCCGCGGGTCTACTCCATTCAGGCAGTGGTGACACTAGTTGCCTATCAGGTTCTGGGTACGTATCTTCCTTATAAATGAAATTCCCGCCTCTAATTCTTAACAGATCAAATAAACTAGGCATCTCTGTTGGAGCCACAGTGGGTGCAGCCGTCGGTGGTCTTCTTGTGGGAACTGCACTATCCATTCTATTCATGTTGCTGGTCTTCCGTCGTCGTAATAGTGCTAGACCAATGAAGCGAAGGATTTCAGGAATGCATCTGGGAGAATCAGAAGACCATATCGAGCCATATAGATTTCCAAGAACATCGTCAGCTCTCTCTTCACCTCCAGCTGTCGACGGAACTACTTTCCCTTCCCCTGTTCATATTTCTTCGACCTCTCATCCAGGCAAACACAGAAGCAGGATGCCCTCGGAATATACTTCTGCTTCTGTACACACCTTAGGAGAAGAGCACGAGGTCGATCACGATGCTTTCACCTCTTCCGCCAGTGGCAATGGTGAAGACCCAGGGACTTTACTTCAGCTTACTCCCGTCATTCGCCGCCCAGAGAGTGGAATAAACGGAATGCAAACACATTCTAGAAATCCAAGCAGAAGCCCTAGCATCGCAGGGGAACTCAATCAAGTCTATGTCATTCATCACGACTCAGGAAGGGCCCCTGTTAGCGTTATAACATCAGCTGGAACCGAAGTAGTGGAACTTCCTCCTGGTTATTCGCAAGATTTCATGCCCTCTCAGTCCTCCAGCAGATCAGCGCGATCTAAATCAAGACCGACGAGTCATCTACGGATACCGGAATCATAACCAGACTCACCTCGCTTTCCGCTTACCCCCTAAAGTTCTCTTCGCTATATTTCAATGAAACCACCAAGCGAATTTAATGATGGCCATCGAATTGAAACGTGGGCATTGCCCAATGAACGCGTATTTAGCAACCTTCCGACTCCCGAGTCCTTATGATTTAACGACTATAGTTTCCCCTTGGGTCCTGCAGTTGCAGTGCCTTCTACAAAATCTTAAATGGACAGCCACATATATGTCGATATAATCGCATATATTATTTAGTCCTTGGCGATTTGATGGTGATATTCATGGCTTAGTCCCTCCCCTTGTGCGGTTTAATGTGTAAATTACTCCTTTAATGTACTTCCAAGGTTAATATGTAGTAAACTGGTGATATCGATCGAACTGCGCGCGCGAAAAGATTTCTGTTGCCAGATTATTGTAATATGTTCAACAAGTCCCTGAAGGGGCCGTCGGTGTTCATGCATCGCTTTCTTTGCATGCACAGCCTCGAGAGCCTTCCCTTGAGGGATGTTTAAAGTATCAAGTTGTAGAATAAGCTGAAAATAACAATTTCAGAATTCTAGGACCATCTTTTCAAAAAGTGTATTCCGCAGTGTGGCCAAACTCGGAAGATCCATTAAGCCGGGTGACCCCGACATAAGATGAAAATAAATATTCTATTCAATTGCGGCGTACTCCCTGCATACAAACGTTAATGACACATTGAGTATCGCCGTTCGTAGTAGGAGTAGCAAATTTCGGAGAGAATAAAAGGCCAGACTCATCGAGCTGTAAGAAACAGTGCTTACTACGGGTGTAAGGGTCTCGATCAACTTCAACAAAAAAAGCTCCTCCGATTTCCATCGCAAGTATGTAGAGTAAAAAACGCAGAACAACAGAATATCTTCTACAGCCTTCCATCAAATTCGCCATCGATTAAATACATCGCAACTATGCGTCAATAAAACCACAGTGATCTTCTTCGAACAAGCCACTCCTCAAGCAATCTTTGTAGTCTAACATCGAATATAAGTGAGCTAAAATTCATCGAGAAGTTACGACAACAAATACCTTTGCGTATAGACTATCAGCGACTGTGCTGACCTGCTCAAGCAACTCAATAGCAGTGCCATACATGGGAGACTCTTCGGGTTCGTCGAAGACGAGAAGGCAGCCTCGCCCTTGGTCAAGGACACCGTGGAATGCCTTGTCCAAGATCATTTGCGAGAGCCTAAAAGATACAATTAGTATTATAGTTACGGAGAAGAGTGAGCAGACTTGCTTGGCCTCAACTGCCTGTCGTTCCTGACCAACCTGCTGAGCAACATGCTCAAGTTCGACTACCGAATATGGCTCGACGATACGTAACAGATTTTGTTCAAGGAGAGTGTCGTAAAGGGCCGCGAGATGCGAACGGATGGTGGGATCCGAAGATAATTCTAACATGGCAGGAATGATGAGACTCGGTAAACTCAAAGGGGAGTTCAAAAAGGTTTACCTTCACGATAGTCCCTCAGTGCTTTCTCGAACTCAGCAAGGTTGCGATTTTGATGGGCACGAGCCACGGCACGCATTGACTCTACTTCTCGTAGTTGCGCATACCGCACGGCGAGTTTGATAGACAGTAACGAAGGCAGATCTTCAGGCTAAATAAGGATGTTAGCGAGGGATATACGCCAGAAATACGCATAGAACTTACCAGGTTCAACATGATTTTACACAGTAACATGTACTTGAGGGCAGTTAATGCGCCACCCTCGGGTGCGACGGTTGCCTCCTGCTCTGGGTTCGCACCTTCCTGCAGAAGTTATCAGCAAAAGTATTACTAGAGTATTATCATATTAACGTACTTGAGCACCTAACATCTCAAAGGTTTCATAGAAGTAAGAGTAGGCTGTTGTGTAATCCTTGTCTTCGGCGTGTAAAATACCACTCTGTAAATCGAGGGCAGCTTGCAAGTACGGTGGGCAATAGATAGAGTTCGCCGCCGTTCTTGCGGATGTCAAAGAGGCCTAAATACAACCGTCAGAAAACTACAAGATGTACTCAAAGCTTTTCGACGCACTTTTGCCTTAGCGAGATTGCCAATTCCACGGTAAACTTTACTCTCGAGCAGATGGACTTCAGTCAGAACCAACTTGTCATCTAGTCGCTTCAGTTCCGTAAGCAAGGTGTCGATTAAGGCAATTGCGGGTTTGTAGGCACGGGTCTGGAGGTACAGTGATGCTAAGGGGTGCAATTTAATAAAAGAAGTGTGAAAGTATGATGCGGTTTCATACCTAGACGTGTTTCAAGGCTTTGTTTAAGGAATATACGGTGCTCTGACTTTGCCCACTCGATAGCATCGTTCAAAACACGGGTTTGGATAGGGATGGAATTAGGGATGTGGTTGAAATGACCAAGAAGAGTGCGGACTAACGAAAGCGCGTTAGAGCTGGAATTATAAAGGCATAGGATTCAACATACTAAGCTTGGCTGTCTTTGCCTTTGCTGTTGACGAAGCCATGAATGCCCGGGACGTCAGGATTACTTCAGACAGGCCTTCAGCATTTCTACGAGATGCTTCAGTAAAGGAATTGAGTGGATCGGCAGAAGTTATACTGACTGCTGATCTCGGTATATCTCGCCCAATTTCAGAAGAGCTGTCTCTTGCTCCCTTGCACGGAAAGCATCTAAAGGACATTAGCAAGAAGTAACCTGGGCCACAGAACAAACATACCTTGCTCATGAGTTTGAGCTTGCTTTCCAGCGGGCTCGAGGATACGCTTGTAAATTTCGATGGCACGAGCTGGCTCTGTTTTCTGGAAAGACTGGGCTTCGGTGAGCAAATCTGCGATGGAGGGGTTGGCCATAGTAAGTAGAGAGGACTGTACGGGTGACGCGTTCCTACTGAGCGCTTGTGGACGCGTTCGGTGTGGCTGACGTAAACCTCTATTTCTCGACTATTTCTCGAAGAATAGCTTTTCTCGTTGTTTGCCCAACACTGTGTCCACCGGTCTCCTATTCATTAAAACAAAGGAGGAAATCGATTGCTATTTTGCACAAACTTTCTGGGAATCCCTACTTTCGAAATTAATGCTGGCCGTCTATCCTCCGCCGTTTGCACAAATATTCCCGCGCGCGCAACAAGAACGGCACAGCTGCTCGCGCGCAACACGAATGGGGTCATTGTAAAAAGAATTCGATAAAAAATATTTAAAATGTCAGAAAAATCAGAAAAATCAAAAGAAAAATGTTACCATGGTATTGGAGACAGATATCTGCTAGAGCTCCTGCAGCGCGCCTCGAGGAGGACGTGCCCCGTGGGAAGAAAAATATTAACGCCTTATCTAAGGGTCTCGGCTCTCTTCTAGGTTTCCACGAGCAGATATCTTCAGCAGATATTACTTTGTAAGGGCTTAGAGACACCACTAACCATATAATAAATTAGTTTCTACCATCATTCCAAATATAAAAATTAGTCTGGACCTGATTACAATATTCAGAAGAATCGAAACGGCGTCTCATCCTGCATCCTCATAGTGGTATGCAAATCTTTCTCAACATTCAAGGCTTCGACTGGCAGGAAAATTATCCATTCGCAGATATATATAATTGGCAATGTTAGGGCGAAGATTTATTACAAGGGAAGCAATTTCTTGACTAGCGGCGTTTTTTAAATTCCTTATATTTGCAGGCAAGAACTGTGGGGATGGTCACTCCCTTACTATGGAGTATACTATCCGAGTCCGAGAAGAATTGAAGTAAAATGTTAAAGGTATGATATGCGAATATTTATTAATTCTTCCCTCTCACAGACAAAACGATTACTAGACGAAGTCCAGCGAATTGGGCGCCTAAAAAACGCCCAACGTCGGGCGTTTTTACCTTGCGTGCAGAGCCGTTCCCAACACTCGAGGGTCTTTCTGGATCACAAAGTATATTTACACTAGACGACTTCAATAAAATGGATCGATATTACGAGGAAATCAAGAGATCACAATATGATTACAATAATGCCTTCTGCATCTCCATGATCTTGTCCATGGCAACTCTGATAAGTCGCTCCTCCTCCACAAATGTTGCTTCCGGAAGGGAGCTGACCTTTTGACATGATGCCTCATAGCAAAGAGGACAGAGACCGGGATGGCCAGTCCAGGAGGCTACTAGATTAGGAATCTCTTCCAACAATGTTGGTTTGTCAGGGTGAAGAATCTTTGAGCTGACACGGATCCAATAGATTGTCTCCCAGCTCCTTCTGCATTGGTTACTGTCACGACAGAGGGTATTATTCGCAAATAATTGCTTCCCACTAAATGCAAGCCCTACTCCGCAGGCATCTACCTCTGCACTCTATATCGAGTTTGAATCACCTGGTAAAGTGAATAACGCCCTGGACTTCTGATGACCACATTGAGCGAGATCCGAGACATTATCAATATCCAATGCTTCAAGTACTTCAACTGTATTGATATCCCAAAACTGCTATCAATACATGATACTATCACCTTCCTTATAAACGGTCAATACCCCCCTTCTGCCAGAAATACACATTCTTTTCAAGCTACAGTTCCTCCACTTTCCTGTTTCCCATATCACTCTCATTCATATTACTGTCTGTCTCGTTTAAATAACTGAAAACCTCCCAAAACACGGTCATTATGGACGTTCCTTATTGTATATAGATATCATGGACAATACACTTTCAAGTTTGCAGCTATAATAAACACCTTTCTAATATATACTCTGACTGCGCTATCCAAAGACCACTTCAGTGAGAAGATATCCCAAAGTATGATTGAGTACAACAATGTACAAATGCTTATGAACTGTATCTACTCAAAGGACACATGGGTCTAGATCTTGCACTATGGCACTTAGAAGATATACCTCCCTTCCCGTTCCACTTCTTTCGGCTGGGGCAGTAGAAGTCCTATGTGTCTACATGCAGCTCATCTGCATCATAGTGGAGATCTGTCATGCTTGGGTGTCTGGATATCTGTGCAGCTCCTCCACTGCTACAGCATGAGAATGACATTTGCTGGTGGAGGAGAATATTCAACTCCATGTGTAATTGGTCGACTTATGGTGCAAACGGAGCTGCAAAGATTACTGCACAGCTCACTTAATGCAGATAGTTGAGATGGAGCAGAATGGCACCGGCAATCCATTGTTACAGAACTAGAGTATGCTCACTATGTTAGGAGGGTTTTGAACACCAAAACTTATTATACTTACCTGTAATGCCCATGAACGATGTGCTAACACAGACAGTGCACATCAGAGTCCCATAATCCACTTATCAGGTATCCCTATCCCAGCATCGTCCATTCCCAATTGGCTCATCTATATGTTCTTTGAGGTAGCCGATAGTACTACATTTTCTTGGTCTACATTATGTTATGAGAATGTGAACAGTTTCGATATGTCCATATCATCCACCAAACACACAAAAATTCCTTGGGTGTTTTGGGTGTGCAACAGAACACCTTGCGCGCAACAGCAACCGCCTCTCCAGAAAATAATTCCCAAAAATCGAAAATTTAAACCCTAGAGTCAGGTAGCAAGTACTGTTGTATTTTTCAGCAACAGAATGTTCATGGGTGCTGTCTTGTCATAGATCTTGAAGTCCAGGAGGGCCTACCGGCAACGGCAGCCGTGGGAATGTGCCTACTGTAGCCTACTAGTACCGTACCTTCGTTATATGGTCTACTCCTTGCTGTTAGTTCTTTCTTTCTTTCATCCTTTCTGACTAGCTAATGCTAACCTTCACACAAATTCCATGCTTTCTTAGGTCTAGGTAAGGAGGTGACAATAACTGTTGAATAAGCATGGAATGAAGGAACATTTGCCAGCTGCTCGTTCTGCTAAAGCAAGAGCATGTGCTGCATCATCTGTAGACAGGAATGGTCTTGTTCGTCCTTGCTGTCATCCTCCAGCATGGAAGAATTAGACATTTCAGAGCTGGTGCTCCCTGATCAGGTCTGTTTCATCCTTCTTGCCTCTTGTGGCAGAATTTCTTACCATATTTTTGCTAGGTCTTCTATCCACACCATCTCTACACCATCCTTCACCTTGCTTTCTCTCTCGCCATTGCTGTTCATTGCACCCTTGGGATACCTACTTCGAAATTCACTGTTTTTGTAATGTCTTGAATCAAGTAACGTCTTGTAGTATGCATGAATGTTATCATTTAGTCCAATCCTGATAGAGATCCCAAGTGAATTGGTTGAGATGCCCATTATCGCCTCTTCCTTTCCTCCTCCACACTTCATGTGACTGGGAAAGGAAATGCACCCACAAGGCACCACTATGACGTGCATCAGTTGCAGTTCCAAAAAACTGCAACTGATGCACGTCATAGTGGTGCCTTGTGGACTCCTTTCCCCAAAGGGGGGGAAAGTCTATTCTAGTTTATTCATTCGCAACTCAGCCAATTCACATAGCTATGAGTACAAAATCATTCATTCAGGCAGGGATATTTCAGTCAGAAAGCAGTGAGTAGTAGTAGGAGGAGAAGGAAGAGGAAGAGGAAGAGGAAGAGGAAGAGGAAGAGGAAGAGGAAGAGGAAGAGGAAGAGGAAGAGGAAGAGGAAGAGGAAGAGGAAGAGGAA
>KN837113.1:41714-189178 GCA_000827215.1 Sphaerobolus stellatus SS14 | reverse complement strand
AGGAAGAGGAAGAGGAAGAGGAAGAGGAAGAGGAAGAGGAAGAGGAAGAGGAGGTAGGGTAGGGGAATCGTACGACGAGTGGAACATAATATTAGCGCTAGTCGCCTAGGAACCTTTTGGTGCAACCTCATTGAGCTTGTTAGAGCTCAGAATTTTGCTTCAAATGCAGCCCTATATCGCAGATGTAAGAGTATACAGCATGAAGTATTTAATCCTTTTTTTATCAATTATTTGGGAATTATTTTCTGGAGAGGTGGTTGCTGTTGTGCACGACGTGTTCTGTTGTGTGCCCAAGATGCCCAAGGAATTTTTGTGCGTTTGGCGGATGATATGTCCACACCTGATTGAATGTCTGGTAACATTCATTTGACGCTTCCCTATACATGGCTATGGATCTAGAAAGCAATAGTCCTTCTCAATTCTGTCCCGCAATTTTGCTTCGAAATGAGCTTCGGCATGGTGACTAAGGCCGGTGCCCAACCTGTCGGATGCTTCGGAACGTGCTAGAATTGAGTAGGTTGTCCCACAATTGTCCCGCAGTACTATACAGCTGCATACGTAAGCTCTAACTGTCCCGATGTTTGACGTGTGATGCTTGCAACTTCTAGGTGATGAGCGCCCCGCCCCCGCCCCCGCCACCTGCCAATCGCTGGCATGCGCCTGGATATAGTTCTGTGATGCAGACACCTGCCCGCCAACCCGCACTCCCGCCTCTCAGCCACCTATATGCGCCTTCCCATGCTCGTTTTCCTTCCCACCAGTAGCTTCCGCCGCCTTCAACACCCGACTCATCTTCACCATACTCCCGTGAACTCAACCAGGGGCTTAATTTTATAGTAGATGAGCAGGGTAGACGTGTATCCCCACGCCGCAACCACTTCTCAACCGACGAATGGCTTGTCACAGGAGGAACTTGAAGACCGTCCCAAAAATGACGCTTTGTCAGCTTGAGTCAGGGGTTCGCAAGTGCCAAGCGGCTTGGAGCGACTTGCGGGAAATGCGGGACACCTCGCGACGCATTTATTTCCCGCCATTTTCTTGCCCGACAGAGTGGATCACCAACTGTCCGGGTTTCCTTGGCTTCCCCACTAAGTCGCTGCCGTGGGCGCTAACTCGCGGGGATAACGATCGGGACAGAATTGAGAAGGGCTAATATGGTTAAAAATTGCACACATAGATAAGCAGAGAGGTTACCCCTTGGGGAAAGTACGTCCTCTAACCTGAGTACTTAGCATTATGGCACTGGGGCGGTTATGAAAGACTCTTACATAAGGCGTTAATAGCTTTCTTCCCACGATCTATGTCCTCCTCGAGGCCGCTGCAGGAGGAGCTCTAGCAGATATCTGCCTCTAATACTATGGTAATATTTTTCTTTTGATTTTTCATATTTTAAATATTTTTGAAAATATTTTTATCGAATTCTTTTCACAATGACCCCATTCGTGTTGCGCGCGAGTAGCTGTGCCGTTCCTGTTGCGCGCGCGGGAATATTTGTGCAAACGGCGGAGGATAGCCGTCCACTTGGCACTCATGCTTGACAATGACTGACAAAGTTCTGACTACTTATGGGACTTGGACCCAGGACCACACCAATACTCTCATTGTTCTTCAGTGTGGAAGCTTCCCCAGATGTTCCTCTTAAGTAAACCTCAGCTGAATCTCGCTTGTCAGGGTTCATCAAAGGGCTTGGTAGTGATGCAACCATGGTGATCAGACTGCAGAATCGCTGCCCACAGTGGCTTCGTCAGAGAATCGTCGAGTGGGAATTTCGTCGAAGCTGGCGCGTCCCTTTGTCCTCGAGGCTATAGGGCGGGCGTCAATCGAATATCCTGGCTTCGGGATATCACGAACCGACAATCTGATGCGCTTTTAAGCTCTAAACTCTGTCGAACCTGCCCACCATTGGTTGCTGATGCTTCTCATTATCATGGATAAACTCAGTCTAATCCCTATCTGGGTTAATGTAACTATGGACCCACAGCCGAAACACTCCTTTCCATAGATAATAACAAAGTGCTACTTAACTCTCTCCATTACGCTACGCCCATGCTCTTTCCCTCGGTTTCTCTCTACATGCAGCTTCTCTGGCTCGGGTGCGCCGTAGTTGCGCTCCTCATCCTAATAGTCCTCGTTGGGTTTATTTGGCTCGCCAAGTTGTACCGGGATGAGAAGACCGACCCTTTACGCAAATTACGAGGGCTCGAAGCTCCCTTCTTCGACTCCCTGGCCGATGAAGTTATCGGGTGAGTTCTCCTCGGGCAAAATTCTTTATTTTATATTGACACAGCAGGTAATAGGGCAAATCAGGTGCAGCATAATGAGTGGGTCGAAGCCTTAGGTAAAACGTTCAAGTTTAACGGGTTTGGAAAGGTATGAGTCGCTCCTTGTTATTTCCAATTTTCTTGTGACTTAATCAATTTAGTTCGATTATCGACTTGTCACAAGTGATCTTCGTGCTCTTTCCTATATTCTGAACTCCCCGATATACGAAAAACCCTGGCAGACACAGCGCCTTCTCTCCAGCTTCTTAGGCCGAGGTATATATAGACAAACCTGTTCATAATCTCTTTGCTGATATTCTTTCAGGGATAGGAATTATGGAGGGCAAAGAGCATGCTCGTCTGGTAAATAAAGGTTATATTGTTTGACCCGATTAGTCTAATCCGATGACAGCGTCGGATAGTAGCCCCTGCCTTTTCTAATACGAATGTCCGACGTCTCTATGCTCCTGTTTTTGCAGAAAAGGCCGCACAAGTAAGTTCACTCCTTTTGTGTTTAGAATGACGGCTTGACGTCCCACGACAGCTTTGCGAAGTTTGGGAAAACGCCATTTTATCAGATGAAAAGAAGCAACCCGAACTTGATGTCTCCCATTGGCTTAACCGTGCCACTCTTGACGTTATTGGACTGGCATGTGAGTGTCACCTTACATATAGTTTAATGCTCATAACTAAATTGGCATATCAGCCTTTGACCATGATTTTGACGGTTTGAGGAATGATAATCAGCAAATTTTCAAAGGTCTATATTTCAATTTTTATCCCGATTTCACATTAGACTGATTTTTTTTTAGCTTATAAGGAGATGTTCGAGCAATTCATCAAGGGCAAGTTAATCGATGTCATAATCCAGATCTATTGTCCATGGATAACGAAATTTTGGGCAAGTGTCATCAGACAACCTCTATAACTTATCCTGATTCGCTTTCTAGAAAACAAACGTCTCGCAGATTTTCCAGAAAAACATGAAGATCATTTACACATTTGGTGAATCAGTCATCCAAAACAAAAAGCGTTTAGTTTCAGCTGCGTCTTCACAAGGGCTTTCAGAAAAGAACGGATTTGGATCAGACTTGCTGAGTAGGCTGCGTGAGTACCCTTTGCATCGTGAAATTTCCTCTTAAATTAACTTTTAACCTGACATAGTGGAAGCCAACATAAATTCCTCTCTAGATCCCTCACAACGCCTCACAGATAAAGAAATCTTGGATCAAATAAATAACTTCCTCTTCGCCGGTTCCGACTCATCTGCATTAGCCATGTGTTGGTGTCTTGACTTCCTCGCCCACCATCCGACAATTCAGACCCAACTCCGTGAAGAAGTCAGATCAATGACTCGTGGATCTGACATGGAAGAATATACAGCTGCTCTGGAAACGCTACCGTACCTGGATAGTGTTGTAAAAGAGACATTACGATTATCTTCGCCCGTTCATAGTACTATTCGTGCTCCCGTACAAGACGATATGATTCCTTTGTCGGAGGAATTGGCTCTCGCGGATGGAACCGTTGTCCGGGAGATTAAAGTCCGAAAGGGGACGTATATTCATATTCCCCTTGAAGCGTTTAATATCGATAAGGCTATGTGGGGCGAGGATGCGACGGAATTCAAGTGAGTAACTATTATTATTAAATCGTTTCTTATGTTTACTCATATAAATTCTAGGCCCGAAAGATGGTCGACACTATCCTCTGAAGCCAAATCACATCCCGGACTGGGAGGTGTTCTCTCGTTTTCATTTGGGCCTCATGTAAGTCATCGGAAGCTTTTGTCTTTGTTTTCTATGGACTCATCAATCTCCTCTAGTCTTGTCCAGGTTGGAAATTTGCCTTGACAGAAATTAAAGTGTTTATCGCTGCTTTGGTGTCGCAATTTGTGTTCACACCCTGTGAGGAAATCCAAAGGGTCAATGTGTACGTTTCTATTTCATTCATAGATTTTTTTATGTGTTCAATTCTAATCCGAAGGCTCTTTACAGAATTTTGCAGCGTCCCTACGTCCAGTATAAGTGGGAAGAAGGCTGTAAGCTGCCTCTGAAGGTGGAATTGTATGCCCAATAGGCCCATGGATCACAGATGTCTCTCCTTGTATCCCTATTATTTATTCATTTCTAGATTTGTTTTTGTATCTGTAGCACTATCGCTGTACATCTGTTAGCTTTTGGTTTATTTATCTCTTTCTCTCATGTTTTTCCCTCGCCTCCTCACTATATAATAGTAGTAGACGTCGCTACACAAAAATACATGGAGTTTGGAGCTGAAATTTATGAATCATCTCTAAACTTCTCTAAAGTACAAATTCAATTTGTGAGTGTCTTGGCCCTTCATAAGCTTCATTATGATAGGGATGGAAAGCAATGAACGCCGGTGCCTTGTCCAGAGCCCGCTGGCCTATTATGGCAACTTCAGTTGCAATCCGCCACGGCATCTCCCAGTCTTACTCACTTTCCAT
The DNA here is from genome assembly GCA_000827215.1 of Sphaerobolus stellatus SS14. Classification (NCBI taxonomy): domain Eukaryota; kingdom Fungi; phylum Basidiomycota; class Agaricomycetes; order Geastrales; family Sphaerobolaceae; genus Sphaerobolus; species Sphaerobolus stellatus. The sequence goes on along the minus strand of KN837113.1, from coordinate 184,447 downwards.
TATGGCAGTTTCACGCTTAATGAGTGTACCCCCATATGATCATTGAAAGATGGATCCGCTACTACTTGCCGTTGATAGCATATGACACTTCTTTTCAATTATGGCGATTTTTAGCTTAGTGAGTTTTAGCTTGACAACAGTACAGAATTTCTATCGATACCTCCTTGCTGGGTATCCTCTTGCTATCTCATGTCTAACGCACAGGCTCTACTGGTATCTTTTACAGTTCTACAGGTATGGGCGGAATGCTAATCATTGTAGTTCAAATCTTCACTGAAAGTTCGAAGTTATTATCTGCTTGTTTGCTATCGCTTCTAGTCATAACGCAATATTTATACAAATCAAACGTCCCCCAGTTGTCATTGGTCTCATCGTGGCCGACATCATACGAGGTCTAATGGGAAGCCTACCGCTAATATTGCGGCATCCTTTGCAGACGAATGTCCATGGAATTATCAATGGTAACCCTCTTTCCCGGTTTTTGTCGCAGAAACTCTTATGTTGGTACCTTTCTTCCTTCCATGAATTTAGCTACTAAATGTCTAGATATATTTTCAGATACGCATATTTGCTAAACGTGCGCGCTGCATTCGACGCCAGTTTTGCAGTCTTAATTCTGCAAATAGTACGCAAAATCACTGTTGCCGATACGGGCCCCCCAATTTCTCCTGTATTTGGCGCAGCTTTAACTGTCGCACCGTATAGTGAGGCATAATTTCGTGTCCTACATCCTTTGCTTACACAGCTCACCTTTAATAGTTTGGCCGTTACCAGGCATCTTCATGGTCATACCACCGTTTGTGAGGAGTGGCGGTCTACAACCCCCTGCAGTATTCGATGGCAACCTATGTTACTTGGCTTATCGACCCCTAATGATTGCTACGGCTGTTCTACTTTGGATTCCCATCTGTGTGGCATTATTGCTTTCTATGGTGATCGCAGTCTATTTTTATCGCCACTACTACCGTTGCACCAAGATTCTCTCGCTAAAACATCACCGTGACAAAGGAATGATTCTCCGGTTGTGTGCGATGACTGCTTTCATTACTGTATCAGTCGTTGGATTCGCCGTGGTGACACACTGGGCATCGTCAATACGGAAAATATCTTCAGCCTTATTTATAAGCCTTTACCTGCAAGGTTTGTCGTAAAATGTAAATGGCGTCAAGAGATTAACAGTATTGCTAGCGGGGTCCACCTTAGGAGAGTTCTTTATTCTTTCCCAACGACAAACGTTCGAAATATGGTTCGGATGGATGTATATGCTGTTTGACTATAGCAGGGGACGAGTGTCAGGTGTAAGCCAACATAGTGCCCAAGTAAGCTATTTTCTTTTCGATTTAATCCGAAGGGCTTGCTGATAATCTGGAAGTCTCAGCCTACCGACGTTCGGCCAACGTTCTCTACTCATAGTAACAGTCCCACCCGAGAAGTTTCTTCAGTCACTTCAACAGGGCCAACAACTTGTCAATTTTGAAGGAGGAAGGTGAGTTATACAGAAAGATTATAGTCGTGGAACTAGGAACCGCATACTTACTCACCTCTTAAGTAGTACAATAGGTTTGGACTGAAAAAATCTTTCATCGATGCGTATGTCATAATATATGTCAATCTGACTGCATTCATATCGTCTATTTTTCTTATTCATAATTCCATCAGTATCGTGGCTTCCTTCATGCTGCAGATGTGTATTTCTCCTGTCATTTATTATATGTATATTACATAGAATTTTTCAGCGTCCCTACGTTAAAGATAAAGTAAGAAGAAGGTTATAAGTTGTTTGCTAGTAATATGCTGTGTCGCTACTCACACACAAATGTATAAAAATACATCTGGAACTGACATTAAATGGTGATACCTACACTATGGGTATGTAAGGAGCAGGGATCTATGCTACAAGTTATACATACAAAGAAAATAGTTGAGCGATTGATATGGATGCGAAACGTCGGAGTGATTATGCTTGACACCAAAATTCGAAAAAGGAGTCAATGAGCACTTCCAAAAGCACGTCAAAAACTGTTGATTGATCGAAAGCTGCCAAAAGAATGAAGTGAACAGAATATGATACGAAAACAGCTCTAGCTTACGTTCTACTTCTATTTGAACATTAGGCCGAAGGGTTGGTCTTCTCTTTTTTCTGTTTCTTCGATCCCACTCCTCAGCAGCACGACGACCTGCCGCCTTGGCCACTTCATCTTCGTTTTCCGTTTGATAAAGGAAGCATTTGTCGCATCTGTCACATGGGTTTCCTGGTACGACACGGAGGTGCGGACAAAAGTGATTGTAGCCAACATCTCTGAGGTCCTCTCTGCACAGATAGCACATCTCGTATCCGCATTTGCATCGGAGAAGATTACAACCCGAGGATTTGACAAATGCAGTCTTGCATTTCCTACACTGGAGAAGGGTTAGTAGAGAAAGAGACGAAAATCGTTGACACGAACAGTGCGTTTTATGGCTTCAGTCATCACTCGTTCAATGTATAGCCTACGATTTTCTTTCTCCGTATCTTCGGCACAATCATGAAAACCTTCCCATTCTTTCCCGCACTGTATGCAGCTACTAATACCACAGCGGGGATTTTGACAGCGGAATACTTTACTGTTTGGCTCCGTTCTCTTTTTCTTGAGGCGTTCGATTGCTGCTGAAATGGAGATATACACGGGCTCTTCATAGGTTTCCGGGGAAATAAAATATAGGAATCCAAGGAAAAATAGGATAATGACGGGGAACAAATAAAGTTTGCGAACGACACTAATAGTTCGTGAGGCAAGCAATAAAAACATAAGAATTATAGGAATGCTGCGAAGACGAAGAACAAGGCGAGGTTGGGGTGGTTCAACAGCTGCGTATGAACAATTCGGGCAAAATAATAATGGCAAAGCGGCCTTCTGTAATTGTAGTTGCGTGAATTGTAGTTGAAGTTGTTCGTATAATTCAGAATCCAGAGCTCGAGGAAGCTGATCGGAGGCAATAAAGCCTTGACAAGGGGGGTTGGCAGTTGCAGACATGCAGTGGACACTGTTCTTTTCCAGAAGCAAAGAACCGCCCTGACCGTATAAAGACTCCTTTACGCTGCGGGCAAGGCAATCACAGCAAACGAAATGCCCATCCGTGCATCCCACAATTGCCTCCCAAGTGTAATCTGAGAAACAGCATTCACATTCGAACAACGCATCTGCTTCCGCCGCTTCCTTTTCGTTAAGTTCTTTGGCCAACTCCGCGTCTTTCGCCGTTTGTGCATCGCGGTCCGGTTTGCTGAGAGCATAAATCTCGTTGTCCAGGCGAGCTGATCCAGTGGAATTTTCAAGGACGTTGGGCAATTCGAAAACATCTCGTTCTCGAGAGAACCATGACCTCACTCGATACCTCCATGACTTTGACGTAATTTCCCGTAGAAGGTGTCTGCTCCTCATATAGTCACTGTTAGTCTCTTCCATGACTGTTTGAATCGTTGACTTTGATAAATTGGTAAATTCCTGCTGACTAGCAAAGTGACTGTCTAAATGACATGATGCAATTACAACGAATCACTTACAGTAGTTGTTCCACCGCTTTGACGTATTTTGTAGTACAGAACCTTTCCCAACCTTCTAGTTTCTGTGGACGTCGGTATGTTTTAGGCGTAGCATTGACTAGATTCTGGAGAAGAGCATCTGCAGCGACGTGAAGGCGGGATTCTTGGGAAGAGCTAAGGAGTTGTTGTCGTAACGCTGAGACGGCACAATGGGGGAAAATATCGGCTAGGACATCGAGCTGTCTGTTGATTTCTTCGATTGGAACTTGTTGTACTGTTTCTTTTGAGGATTTTTGACGTTTAGACCGGCCGAGGGCTTTCAGCATGATACCGGCGGAAGCTATGGAAGTAGGCGCCGGTGCCTTGCACTCCCGGCAAACTCCTTCTACCTTCTTCTACCAGCCAGAAGTTGAACCCGCTATGCTAGTGATGCAGCATTCCTAAATTTTCCCGGATTGTATTTCACAATGGACTTCCATTTCGCGGCTTCATCTTCTGACTACATATCGTGCTGTATTTTCTTTTTTACTATCTTTTTTACTATCTTTTTTACTATCAATTGTATACTACTAAGTAGTAGCGCTTGCTAAGAATGTTAAAGACGGACTTAATATTAAAACTCTTTCCAGCATAGAATCCTGCGCGTAGATTCTAAATAATGGATAAATAATTGGAAAACGAATTTCAGTTTAAAGTTTGTGTATTGCGGAGTTCGAATTCTATGTTGCAACTGTAGAGTTGCTGTCACGTGTGACACGGATTTCCTCACCTCCTCAAGCACATCGACAGCGTACGTCGTCGCCTCGCCGCTCTCAGAAACATCGTATACTCACGCATAACGTTTTATAGAAGTCTTACCGGTTTTATTACCACTTAAAATGACCCACGATTCCGTTTGGTTCTCTCACCCCCGCAAGTACGGCAAGGGCTCCCGTCAATGGTGAGATTATGGTATACTCCTGCTTGCCTGGTAGCGTTTCTCAACTACCACTGTGATTTCTAGCCGTCACTGTGCCCACGTCTCTGGTCTCATCCGCAAGTATGGTCTTGACCTCTGCCGTCAGTGCTTCCGCGAGAAGTCCGCTGCCATCGGTTTCGTCAAGGTGAGTTTCTTGCTCAGTAATACACAATTCCTGATCTAATGTATTCTCGCTATAGAACCGGTAAAGAGTTTTGCTGTCGCTGCATATCTTTGGCTTCCGGAGCATCATTTCTCTGCATATGTATTCACCTACCACAAAACTCTCCATGTGCATATGACTATGAACACATGCTATTACCTTCGTTATTGTGTGAGCGCGAAGTATGTCAACAAAGTATTTGTGAAAGTGAATTATTTTGGTGTGTAAATATGGAGCCGATATGCCTCATTTTGATTACAAATATATTCTTCCACACATTTCATCCACGTCTGAGCTTCTTCCCCTACACCGATGCCCGAGCGCAGCCATCTTTTCGGCGTGAATCAGCGGCACCACTCTGCCAGCTGTTAAGTACCAGTGGGGTATCTTCTATTTACGGCTGAGGTTTAATTAGGGCTGATATGCACGTGTAGTCCGTAATTAGCATCGGACACAGGTATAATATCTTGGAGCCTCGCTGCATCAGCGCAGTCCAATAAAGCCCACTATTTGTCTGGCTTGTTTATTATTCTTCTTTCTTTCCCTCTACTTCTTCAGTGCCTTGCAGTGCACCTATCTCTCTCTTACGACAACAGAAGCATTCATTGACCAAGTTCACGAGGTTTCACGACTAATTAGAATGCGTGCTGGTTCAATATTGCAACCTGTCCTTCCATTATTCGTCCTGGTAGTTGTCTGCAACTACTCTAATGCTACATTGCCGGAATGGAATCCGGTACAACCACGACAAGGTCGTCCGGGTCTAATGAGCGATTTACGAACATCGTGGAATGGGCTTCTGGGGTATTCCGCAGCGACACTGCTTCAGGCTAGAGATGCAGATAATTTCCCGAGTTCTGGTTCAGGAGGAGCACGTTGCATTATTACGACAAATCTTGTTGGACCAAAGGCTGCTGCAGGACAACCAGGGTCCGCCGGTCCTGGCAGCAATTCTGGCAGCAGTGCTAACCCGGGATCGAGTACGCAGACGGGAAAGCCATCCGCTCCTTCTTCTGTTCCAGCGGCCAATCTTCCTCCATCGCCATGGAACCTCGTAAAGACACATGTACGTCTAACAATATTGTCATTGCGGTTAGGGGTCTGAAAATGATCATAGGCAGGAGATTCCTTCTTTGATGAGTGGGATTTCTGGACAGATGCCGATCCTACACATGGTTCGTTTTTCTTGACTGATACTGTCATCGGAGTTCTGAAGCTTTTATTCAAGGGAACGTTCAATTCGTGGATGAGAATACTGCTGTGCGTCTTGCTTGCTTGCTTAATTAGAAGTGAACTTCTGGCTGATTAAGGATCCTCATTCATTCAGCGTTCCACAGGCTTAATATCCGTCAATGCAAACGGAACCGTAATGATGAAAGTGGATACGACACCTGTAATCACAAGCCCAAATCGCCAGAGTGTAAGGATAACGACGAATTATCAATACACCGGTGGCATTTTGGTCTTGGACGCCGTTCATGCTCCTACAGGATGCGCCACGTGGCCTGCATTTTGGTCAAATGGCCCAAACTGGCCGAATAACGGAGAGGTCTGTGATCCAGCTAATAGTAGTTGACGTATTTGCTGACGAAGTCCTAGATTGACATTATGGAAGGTGTCAATGACCTCACAGTGAACCAGGCGAGTATACATACGGCTCCTGGCTGCATGATCTCCAATTCGGAAGCCGCGAATGGCGCAACCGGAACTTTGGTCGGGGGGAGCAACTGTGCTAGTGCGGAGAGTAATAACGGTGGCTGCGGACAGCAAGCAACCTCACTTTCTAATACCTACGGCCCACCATTCAACAGTAATGGGGGAGGGGTCTATGCCAGTGAGCCTTCAACTTCATTCTCATTATGCACACCTAATTCGTCCAAGTGGTCTGGGACGACACAGGAATCTCTGTATTTTTCTTTCCGCGGAACAATATACCCGTAGATATCACTGGATTAAAACCTCAACCGCAAAACTGGGGTGTACCTTTTGCTCGCTGGCCTACGACCAACTGCACAACATCCCAGTTCTTCAATGTTCATTCTGCTATTTTCGATACGACTTTATGGTCAGTACATGCTGAAGGTCTCCGGGTTTTATACTAAACATAATCTGCGTTGTAGTGGTGATTGGGCTGGAAACGTTTGGAACACGGCTCAATCTCCAGGCCAAGAGCAGAGCTGCGCTCAGCGAACAGGATTTCAGACATGTGCCCAATTTGTGCAAAATAGTGGGGCATCCTTCGACCAGGCTTGTACGTTCTTATTAGTCCATATCTAAGCGGAAATTTGCTGACAATTTGCTATCAGATTGGGAGGTCAATAGTGTGAGGCTGTATCAAATGAGCAACTGAACGTAATCAATGTATAAAATTATTTTTATGGGATTTATCGCTGTATTTTTGGGATTAGGTTTGTCTCCTTTTATGATTACTATTAGACCAGTCGGATTCCGCGCTTTGCTTTAGAAGTAAATTCGATAATATTGTACACTTGGTCCATAGTATGAGCATTGTATTACAAATTATAGAAGATTAGTTATTGAATTGAAGGGATGGAAGCAAACTATGCAGAAACGTGCAAAAAAATTGAGATTCAAGTTGGACTGAACACGAATCAGTCGTGGCCGTGTTCAAAGCTATTGTAGAATTCACGATAAACGAGCTGTAAATTATTTAGCACGGAAGGCGATTATACTTCACTTTAATGACAGACTCACATCAAGAACCATACTCATAAAAAAGTAGAATAATTCTTTACGACCGACGGTTTTAGCATTACCGGTAGTCCTTTCCTGGTTTAACTGCTCGAAGATAGTTTTGAAGCTCTTGAAGGTCACCCAAACTTCTTGGTCAATAGCAGCGTTGTTGCTTTTGGGATGGTTTCTTTCTGGATCTTGTGAAGTACATTCATTCACGAGTATCTGGCATGTATGCCAATGTGGTAGCGTTGACTAACCTGTAGCCATTATGTTGACGTATAATAGTTGTGGTGTCGAGATAGTTCAATGTGTTGGTGGGGTTGGTAGCATAATCTAAGGACAATGTAATCAATTTATAGGGAAGAGCCCCTTCGTAAGTATTCGGCTCCAGACTTTCGAAGAAAACGTATCTCTCACGCTTCGCCTAAATCCAGATCATTGGACCGGAAGGGAAATTAGGCGGACCCCGAACCACTTCACTTCACAGAAGCTTTTCTTTTTTTTTGTGAAACATAGAAGACGATGTAAATATCATTTTAAAATAGAGATCTAGACCTCTGGTGGAAACAGGGTGCAGGAAGTGGCAAGAAGCAATACAAGGTCCAGGCCAAACATCTACCAGAGTGACCCCAGTGCACGTTTCTATGTAGATCCAGATTCCAGGTATACTTCTACCCTAGATTGCGGTCGGACCATTAGAGAATCCAACCTTGTACAGTCTGTCATAAAAACCCAGCGCCTGTACGCAGGACCTCAGTGTTTTTCTGAGTGAATCCTTGAAGATCTCTCATAAAACAGGTGTTTTCCTTCAATATCTCCATTTTTCATGATTAGGCGCCCGCTGCCAAATCTTTTAAGGTTCCCAAAATTAAAATATTTCATAAAATCTCTTGAAAGCCACCTAGGGTAATTTATCATTGTGTAGAAATCTCTTGAAACAGTATATATGATATTTTTGATGATCCTATGAGGCATATATGAGTTATCTCTTAGTGTGACATGGTGACTTCAAGTGGGACCTGCATTGAGAGATGTATAGCAATCGACTTTCAATACACCTAAGATGCACGTTATAATGCCTATATAATATGTACTGAATATTCCTGGCATTTTTAGTTGCCATATATAGTATATTGAGCGCGCACCCTCCAAATGTTGACAGAAATTTTCGAAAACATTATTATTTTTACTCAAAATGTCCTGCGGACCTTAGAAACATAATTAAAACAATCTATTTTGACTATAAAACACGGTCCTAAATGTGAGTGTTACATGGGAATAAATATACCTGGAAATGTGTTGGGCGCTCGTCGGAATTTCATGCCAGACACTGTAGTCCTTCCAGACTGGATAATTCGGGCTAGACTGCAAAGCTCCTTTTTCACAAAAGCAAAAGTGGTAATGCGCCTTTCCGTTAATTCCTAAAGCATCGTTCGAATTTTGATATCGTACAGGAAAAGAAGAGATTCGTGGGAAAGAAAAATATATTCCCGGGCAGGGATTTAAACCCTGGTCTCGCGCGCCCTTAAGTGATGACGCGCGCGTGTAATAACCGCTATACTAAGCAGAAGTTATTCATTTACACTTGGAGCAAATTTGGTGTGATAATAGGAACAAGCGCAGAGGGGCAGATAACATGTAAGTATGTGGAATATCTAAGGCTCTGCGTCGGCGAAAGACTCTCATGGACTTTGCATCGTTACATCTAAATTTTCTAAAGAATTCTCGCGGATTCTATGCTGTCTTGAGTTTTCTTGTAATCCAGGCCGCATGGGCAGCAATAGATACTCGCTCTCGAAGTTCACTTAACCTCCCACATAATCTAAAAGCCATGCATAATTCATATAACAGCAAGCCAAGTATACTAAAGCATTCATTGTATGAAGTTAAATGAGATACGCCATTACTGCACCTAACGTGCGACCCTAAAATTCATCTGAACCACTACTTCCTACCCTTCTTCTTCACCACCTTAAACGGCAACTCTGCCTGGACAGGTTTCGGCTGCGTCCTCACAACTAAGACAAAGGATTGGATTCGTTTCTAGTCGAAAGCAAAAGAGGTGGCCACTCACCATCGGCAAGCGAAGGCATCCTGGCAATGGCAGTTGGCCCAAGAGACTTCGCTTTCGCCGCATCAGCCTTTCGCCTCTGCGCAAACTCGTTGGCGAAATTCCTTCCGTGCATCGTAGAGCTGTTAACGTATACCGACTCTGAGATAAGTTCGAGGATATGCTCAGGGAAATCCAAGGAGAAGGAGAGAATCATCTGCAAGAACTCGTCCACTGGACATAACTGTTAGTTCACATGTCGACCACAAACCGAAAGATACTCACAGTTGAATCCTGGCTTAAAGTCGCGCATAGTATCGCGCAACCACTTCATAAATTCAGGCGAAGGTGGTGGAGGAGAGCCGTCATCAGGTTGCGAAAGAGGCTGCTTAACAGCAGCGGGAAGCTTCGATACCTGAGGTGCACTAGTCGCGGGCGAAGCGACAGCAGGACGAGCAGTAGCTGTGCCATTGATAGGACGAGCAGCTGGAGGAGTCATAACAGCTGGTGCAGCCGGTGGCGTCGGGCGTACAGGGGTAGCCGACCTTCCTCCTATACCTACAGTTGTCCATGCGCCGCCGGTTAAAATGGGCTGAGCGGGGACATTCTAAACAAAGTACATCAATACACCGCACAATAATGGCCTAATTTTGACTCACCTTGTTTGCAGACTCGGCATAACCCCTTCTAGCTGCGACAGTGGCCATTTCTTTCTCCTTAACCGCTGCCTTCTTCTTGCGCTCCTCCTCCTCTTGAATCTCCTTCATCGTCTTCTTCACAACGACAGGCTTGATTCCATTCGTCCAGACAGGTGCCGGTGTAGCACCAGCAGCGGTAGCAGACACAGGGGTAACAGGTTGCTCTTTGGCCTTTGCCGCTCCTGCCTGAGAGGTAGGCAATCCCCAGGACGCGGTGAACGTCTGGGTCTCCTCTGGAGCCTGGGTAACCGTAGCGCGTGCAGCACGCTCCTTTTCACGTTCCTTCTGCTCAGCGAGCCTACGTGCTTCAGCCTTCTTGGCTTCGGCCTCCTGGATCTCGCGCAAAGTCGGCTTGTTGGTGCTTTCATCGGGAGTGGCCACGCCACCCCAAGCTGGCTTGGCGGGCGTGGGAGCAGGAGCAGTGGGAGATGCCTTGGGAGAAGCTTCAGGTGCAGGTGCAGGACTGGCAGGACTGGCCTTCGCTGGGACGGGAGCTTCAACCTTTGCCTGCTTCTTTGATGTTGGCTGAGGAGCAGGCGGCGAGGGTGTCACTGGAGAAACAGCAGAGGTAGCCTTTGCCTCAACAGGCTTAGGGCTCGCCTCTGGGGGAGTAGTCCAGGCTTTCTTCACCTCAGGAACTGGAGCAGGCTGGAGAGGCTCAGGAGATTCCACCACATGTTCGACTTGCGGCGGCTCAGCCCATGCTGTCGCTTGAGTGATAGCTTGCGAAGCGGGAGGCTCAGTCGTAATAGGAGTAGATACGAGATTACGAGAAGACGGATGAGGGGGGTCAAATGGACGTGGACGAGGCTGAGGCACTTGTGCTTGCTGAGGCGCATCCCAAGGACTACTTACGGGCGTATGCGCCACAGGCTGAGCGTGTTGCAACGCAGGGGATTGGAAGGCGGAGCCTTGTTGTTGTGGGATTTGCTGCTGCTGCTGTACCTGCTGCGGCGCACCGAACCCCTGCCCAGCCTGTCCCATGTTGTTCCCAAATGCACCGACCATGCCAGGTTGCTCATTAAGGCCAGATTGGATGCCATTTTCCATTTCATTACCCAAAGGCCTCATTCCCTGTACGGTACCGAACGCGTCGACCGACTGCAAAGGCTGGAAACCGGCGTTCACATTGGAATAAGCCTCTTGAGCAAACCCATCCTGACTGCTGTATCCTGTATTGCCATACATGCCATTAGTGAGAGGGCCGCGAAGGGTACCAAAGTTATCGTATTCGTGGTTCATGCCGACACCATTACCAGTGCCCCAAGGCGAGGCCGGAGCAGTATTAAAGCCATTGTATCCTTGGTTATCGAATCCGCCACTGGCAGTCCTCAACGCCGCCAACCTCGGAGCATACATTGGAGACTCTCCACCACCGAAACCAAGGTTAGCCGTACGATGTCCCATCGGTGAAGCCTGGGCCTCGTATCCGTTTACACCTGGAGAAAATGGCGCATTCCTATAAGCCAGGTCGGGAGAGGCGGTATGTACACCCAGTATGCCGGTAAAGGGAGAACCAGAAACACTTGTAGGGGTACCGAGGTAGGGATCCAATCCACGACTGGCGAGAGGATGGCGGTATGGTGAGGCGGCGCCGAATTGGTCCGTTATATGCTGAGGTGCACCTGGGAGGCCATGGGCAGGCGAGCCAAAGCGATCGTAGCCATGCATGCCGTCCATGAGGTGCTGGCTAGATTGACGAGAGACAAGACCGGGTGGGGGGCCGCGCTCCAAGAAGGAGCTGTAAAACAACTTTTCGTGATCGGCACGGACGCTGAGTTCACCTACGGGTGTCCAATCCGCGTCGATATGCGTGCGCTTCATAAGCAGGTCTGGCGAGAAGTATCCCTCTTCGTACCATTTCTGCATGACAGACGCGGAGAAGGGTCCTGTTGCACATCTCAAAGTTTGAGCATTGGAAACGAATGTGGAGCAAAGTCCACTACTCACCCTGCACATTACCCTTGGGATCCATATACGACCAATTAATGTTCGCCGGATCCTCTCCCATCCCAGGCGGCCTCGGAGCCTGCTGCGTCTCATTTTTGTAAAGGCCGTCCACCCCACTCTTCACAGGCGTAGGCAGCACACTCGCCCCCACACGCGTCTTATCTTCCTCCAGAACGGATAGCACACTCATCGCAGCCGATAATTCTTCATGGGGGCCTGCTCCAAGGCCAGGATCATCCCCGCGCACAGAGGGCGGGGACGGAGCCATGGACCTTCCTGATACACTCCTAGACGCGTCCGAGTCGTTGAAAGACCCATTGTGATCGCCTGCTGCGTCGCCGCCTCCCTCATCACGTTCTTCGGGAAGCGCGGGCTCGCGTTTTCGCCAGCTGTCGGGCGTCCCGTCGGCCAGGCCGGCAAAGGTGCCGCTCCCCATCCTAGGACGGGGAGAAGGCAGTGCTCCACCGGAGGGAGATAAAGGGGTACCCAAGGGGGAGTTGAGAGAGGTCAAGGATAGCCTGCGAGGGATGGAAAGAGGCACGACATCCGCTGTGTGGAGAATGAGGTATTAGAGAGATATAGGGAGTGAGTGTGCGGGTGTACTTACGTCCTCCTTCTTCCTTTCTCTTCCTCGCGAGCAAGGAATAACGAGGCTGTCCAAGGTTACTTGAAGCTGAATGGGGAAGCTTAGGCCGTTCGGTAGGCAAAAAGTCGGAATGAGATTGTCGGCGACGGAGGTCAGAGTTGAGAGGTAAAGCGAATAACTGTGGGGTGTATGAGATAAGCACGGGATATCTAGACGTTTAGAATAAAGCAGAAACGCGTGTAGTGTGCCCGAAAAATACTGCAAGCCGCGCACGACACCCAACGCGAGTGTCACACATAGTGGCACAAGACGCTCCACTCGCGCAATCCAGCCGACAGAAAACACGAAAAAAAATCCACCATCCCCCCCCAAAAAAAAAACAAAAAAGCAAAGCCCACCCACCTTCTTCTCGCCCTCCGTCATCTCCCTAATGCCCACAGGCTCACCCCCCACCTCTTTCACGACGCCTTCCCACATCTCCACTTCCAGCCCCAGGCCCCCGCGCCCCCCACCCTCCCTCCACACCTGCAGCATCTCCTCCTTCGAATACCTAAACGGGTTCGGGGCCGCCCCACCCGCGACCAGCTGCTGCTCCCGTCCCGCCTGCATCGCGTGGTGGTTCATCTCGGAAGAAAGGAGCGAAGAATACGTCGACGCGCCCGCCCCGCCGCCGCCATTTCCATTCACAGCCTGCGCAGGCACGCCCCCCGCTTTCAGCGTGGCTATCCCCACTCCCCCTACGCCTACGCCTACGCCTGTTCCTCCTCCTGTCCCTATCCCTCCTCCTGCTACGTTATTATTCTGCTTGTTGCGCATCCACTCGGGACCAAACTGCAAGGATGTAGCGGTCATGGTACTGGTGTTAGATATGGGTGATAAAATGGGATTCGTGTGTGGCTTGGTGGCTGATGTGCGGCGCGCGCGGTTGTGGTGGTAAGTATAAGACTCAAGAGTGAGGCGGAAGGAGCCTTTTCGGCACACGGCAGCCCCTGGGGGGTCCATGGACGCCCATGCGCCTTGAGCATTATTCACGCAGGGATTTTTTTCTTATGCTTTTTCCTATGCTTTATGGGAGCAGGGCTTGGGTGGCGGGGTTTTTATATTTTCTTTTGGGTGTGACGTGACGTTTGGAAAACAAACTGGATTGGAATGCCATGTCAGATAGGACCCCGGCGCAAAGAAGATCAGCGACGCGCAAAGGGACTCGCTCCGAATTCGCTGACTTGTTGGATCAGGATGATTTTCGGGATCATCACTTCCACAACAAGGTTTCAATTGAATTCGTTGTCGTGGTAAGCAGTACGACCATAAGCAGCACATTAACCATATCAGAGTTGATTTTCTATTGAATTCGTTGTCGTGGTAAGCGATTTTCTAAGCAATTTAATACGACAATAAGCACTACATAGACCCTATCAGAGCTAATACATTCACTACACGTGGAATGCGATGACGATCCCCTTATAGTGCACGTTGGAGGCTATTGGAAGCTGTGCAAAAAGATTGCGAACATCTTCCAAGGGGTAAATACAACTACTGGGCCAAGGTTCCGTAGAATATCATCTCTCGTACACCCAGTTTTTTGCCCAACAACGCATGAGAGTCTATCACAAAAACTTTATTTTCCTTCCTCCTTTCAATCCAGTACAATTAGGCTAAAACGCTAAACTGCCCCACCACAACCACAACATAGAGCATGACTAGTTACACAATAAATACCCAACCACAAACCCCATTATACTTGTCTGTTATATACCGATTGAAACGCAAAGCCTAACGCGCATGTATGATGATGAATGATGAATGATAATAATATGCAGATCACCACGCCAAATTCACCCTCCATTTACTCGCTGGTAACGCTATAAAATCCCCAAAAGTCAACATCCCACCCAACAATAAAGGAAATGAGAAAACGCACCCTGCAACCTCCTAACAGTCGGCAAAATATAAAACAAAAGCGACAGCACGCCCAGGGTCACGCATATCGACGACACCCAGAAGTATCCGTCCCGCTCAGTGATGCACTCGCCGCCGATCTGCCTGCACGCATCCTTGCCGTGCTCGGAGACGCATTCGGATGCTGTGTGAGCGCCACAACGGTGAAGGGGAGGAGAGTGGCGCGGGGTTCAAGGGAAGGGAAAGGAGTCAGGTCAGATGTGGTGGTGGTGAAGCAGTGCGGGATGACGTAGGTGATGCGAGGTGCAGGAGGGATGGGCCGGATGGAGATGTGGACGAGGCGATGCGGTGCAAAGTGGTGGAGGGTGGAAAGGCAGAACGATTCCGAAAGGAGAGGTGGCGCGGTACGATGGTCCGAAAGAGGCGATGTGTGCAAATGCAAACAAGGTCGAATGATTCCAAAGAAGATGCGATGCAAGAAATCAAAATCGTAAGTCACGGGTCACATGAATCCCCAAATAGAATAAACCAACGCACCCTCAAGCACCAGCTCGTCCCTTACGCGACACGTCGCGACGCTGAAAACGTCCACACCGCGCAGCACGAAGTACCGGGGCCACGTCCCGCCCAGGTTCGTTGCTGTGTTAAGGAGCTACAACAAGCGTAGATTAGTACCAGTGGTGCCAGGGGCGTACAGTGCCCAGTATGTTATGTGGAGAGGAAGGTGCTCACAGTCATATATGTACCGCCAATAACGGGATCTGCGATCCGCGTATGAAACGCCCCAAGGCCCACAAACTGCACCGTCCTGGGATAACGCACAAAGGAGGGTTAATATCGACATTACAGCGACGCCATGGCACTCACTGGAAAAACCCGCCCGCAATTCCCACCAAGATAATCCAGCCAAAGAACAACCCGGAAATAGGCGGCGTCGGGAAGATCCTCACAGTGACCATCGCGACCACCGCCATCGCGAGTCTACCCCAGAATGCCCAGATCCAGGGCTTAAGAGGCTTGTCCCCACGGGACCACCGTGCAGCATAATAGCCTTCGAGGAGCTGGAAAGGGAAGTCGATGAGGACGGAGAGCGCCATGTCCTCTTTTTTGAAACCCTTTTCGATTAGCTTGAGGGAGGTGACCGCTTCGTTGGCTTGGAAGCCGATTTTCTGGATGAAGTAGACGAAGCAGAGGGATTGGACGTCTGGAATAGCGATGTTAGGGGGGGATTTTTTAGAGGAAATGCAGGACGTACGTTTGAGCTTGAGGACGGACCATAGGACTTTGTAGACGCGTTTGAGGTTGAGGTCTTCGTCGTCTTCCGCGGGTGGGTCCTAGATGAGGTTAGGCTAACCTAATAATGACAAAACCGGCACGCACCTCGGTCTTGAAGAATAAGAGCCAAACTGTCACGGAATAGCATACAAGAGTCCAGAATTTGAGATATGTGGACAGGGTTAGGCGGGGGATGCCCCAGTTCGCTCTGGGAGGACATCAGATACGCGTGATGAATTTAATGGGTGATGGCACTCACGCAAATTCCTCGCTATTGAACGCCAAGAAGACGGTGAAAGAGGCGAAATAACCAGTATTGAGGCCAAAAGTCTGGCACGTCGAAGCATATCCGACATTCTCTGGCGAGAGGAGGGTCAGAGCCCAGCCGTCTACAGCAATATCTGAAACGGATTAGGACCTGGTGCCAGACAGGGAAGGGAAGACCTAGTACCTTGGGTAGCGGCGAGGAACACGAGGGTGGTGAATACGACAGTTAGATATGTGAGGTTGTCCTGTGGGGCTCTCATGAGGTCTTCGGCGTTGAAGGCTATCCAGAGCATTAATGAGCCGATGATGAGTTGCATGGGGACGATCCATGATTTTCTGCGGCCGATGCGGCGGATGAACTGGGAGTCGACGACGGGGGACCAGAGGAGCTTGAGGGAGTAGGGATAGCCGGAGAGGGCGAAGACGCCGAGTTGGGAATAGGAGAGGTTGGAGCGGAGGAGGAAGGGGATTGAGCCTGCAGGGTGGTGAGTACGGGGATGGCTGGATGGGCTATGACGTACCGAGAGCGAGGCCAATCTACGGAAGGGGATGGGTGTGAAACTGATTTGGAGAGGCGATGAGACTTACTGGGACGCCTTGGATGAGATCTGGGGATTGAATTAGCCATGCGTTGCTGGAATACGTGGCGACTACTCACAGAGCACACAGAGAAGTGCCATGCCCTGCTTGTCCTTCCGGGACAGGGGCTTCTTTGCCTTGGTTTCAAGGAGATCATCGTGGTGTGCGTTGGGAGTGAGATTGGAGGGTGGTTGTCCGTCCACGTCACTCAGGAGACGCAGCTCGGTCTCGTCGACAGATGCACGGGAAGCCTTTGAGGTGCGGGGAGTGAGGGGAATATGGGCGGACGCCTCGAAGCCTGAGGGAGAGGTGGGACTCAGCATGGGCGTCGAGGGAGAAGGAAAGAGCGCGCCGTCACCACTTTGTTTGGCGGCGCGTTTGCGTGCGGCCATTTTTGGAAGGAGCTGTGCGTGACGACGGGAAGATCACAGCGGGAAGGTAATGAGAGACTGAGGCAGACGAGGGTGGAGGCAGCGGCGGTGTGCAGGGATGCTCGTAGAGAAACGCGGCTGGACACACATGCGGCCATAACGCGTCAGGTGGCGCCGACGTGGTCACAACACGCGAGGTTCACAAAAAATAAATTCTAGTTTCCATCGCACGAGGCAAGCTGTACTCGAAGCTGTATCGGACGGCGACATCGCGTCTTCGAACTCAGGCTCTCCCCCCGAGAGCGCTGACTGATCTGCTTCGTTTGTTTGTTCGCCGGTTCCCATCCCGTCTGCGGTTAAGGCGCCTCCGATGCTCCTTACCTCGAATACCCTATATAAGTGCTCATATGTTTTCCCTCTCCCCCACCTAAGTACTCTGCTCCCCTACTCTACTACCCCTCCCCTAATTCTACATTATGTTCTCTCTATTCCTCACTAGTCACCACCTCCTCGTCCGTGCCCTCCTCGACGTCTGTGCAGGCTATCTCCTCGTCCTCATTGCACGCATCCTCTACACCCAAATCCGCACCGCCTACCACCTCCGCAACGTCCCCGGGCCCAAAGCCCCCTCCTGGCTCTGGGGCAGCGAGTGGGACCTCCACAAGGCCTCCCCTGGCGTCCGCTACCTCGAATGGAAGGCCAAGCACGGCGACGTGATCAAGATCCAAGGTGCCCTCGGCGTACGTTACGGCATTCATTCATTCATTCATATTCATGGACACTCACGTCACGGCTCCAGCGCAACCTTCTCGCTGTCTCCGATCCCCGTGCGGCCAAGTTTATTCTCGAGGAGAACGTCTTCGATTTTCCCAAGCCCCAGGGTGTCCGCGAGTGGTTCCGTCTCCTCGTAGGCGAGGGTCTTCTCTTCGTCGAAGGTGAGCCCATTAGTTAACCCCGCGTTCGATTCGCGGCTAATTACGATCTCGGTGGCAGGCAAAGAAGCACACGCCCGCGAACGTCGTATCTTTACCCCCGCGCTCACGTATGTCTTCTTGCACACCCACTTCAATTTGATCCTAACGTGTATTCTCCAGCACTAATGCCATCCGTCCCATATTGGCCACCTTCTATGCCCTCTCTTCCAAGGTCCGTCTCATTATTACCCTATACGCGCATACATCTCACTCCCTCCAGATGACAGACGCCTGGTCCGCCCGCCTCGACAGCACCTCCTCCGACGCCATAATCGAAGACATCCAATGGTGGACAAACCGTCTCAGCCTCGACAACATCGGCCTTGCAGGCTTCTCCTACTCCTTCGACTCCCTCTCTAGCTCCTCCGAAGCCAACCCACTAGCTATCGCCCTAGAAGCCCTCACCAACTCGGCCGACAACTTCTCCTCCTTCGTCATGAAGGCGCTATTCTACACCTTCCCGTGGATCCTGAGCATCCCCTCTGAGAAGTCCAAGCATATAAATAACACGAGGGAAGAGCTGGGTAAGGTTGCTACGCGGATGTGGAATCAGGCGAAGGAGGAGGGCGCTGATACAGGGAGGAAGACGCTTATGGATTCTATGAGTGCGTTTTTTTCCTAAAAGTCACTGGGATTAATATTGATCGATTATAGTCAAAGCTGACGGTGCGGATGAAATGACGCAAGAACAGATCGCAGCGCAGTTACGCACGCTCGTCCAGGCAGGGTACGAAACCGTCGGGTGCACTATGGCTGTAAGTGCAAATTCCCTTCTATTTTCTCCCCCGGGTCCTTTTATTCAAAAATCGCGTCATTTGTTGACATCAACAAACATTACCCTTCCCATCAACACATGCTAATTATCTTATATGCACAGTGGCTCATCTACGAAATTGCGCGCCACCCGATGGTCCAATCACGCATCCGCGAGGAAGTCACCGCGACGCCGAACGAGCCCACCTTTGAAGACCTCCATGGGGCAGAGCACATGCCGTTCCTCGATGCGACGATTAAGGAGACTTTGAGGCTGCATCCACCGGTTTTGGAGTTGACGCATGTTGTGAGTTTCTTTTCCGCATCAAAAATCCCTCTTCCATTCCATTCCCCCATCACTCAGCCTTCAACTTAAACATAGCATTAAACACTTGTTAACATTTTTTTAATTGTTCGACAGGCCGCAAAAGACACGCTCGTCCCCCTCTCCAAGCCGCTCCCCAATGACCCATTCGGAAAGCTGGACATGCTGATCCCCAAAGGGACGATCATCAACGTGCCCGTCAATCTTGTGCAGGCTGACCCGGACGTCTGGGGGCGCGACGCGGCACTGTTTAAGCCGGAGAGGTGGCTTAGTAACAATAATTCCGAGAAGGGAATGAGGGATGTCCTTGCTTTTAGGTGGGTTTTATTTTAACCTATTGGCTTTTGGGGATGGATTGCTAATTATTTTTGATGATATAGTGCTGGACCTAGAATCTGCCCTGGACGACACTTTGCGATGCTCGAGATGAAGGTAAGCTTTTGTCTGATTTTCCTACCCCTCCTTTCCTTCCATCACCCGCCACCATTCATTCATGATCGTGCCTTACTGGACGGTGGCGTTTGTTGCTGTCATCTGGCACACTAGGGCAGAGTCTGGCTCCGCGGCGTCCTTTATCGCCGCCCGCCCCGCCTATCTGTTTGCCTTGTCTTTTCTTTCCAGGCATACAGTGGCACCGAGTTTGTGATGATTGATTCATGATTCGCTTCAATTCGCCGCCGCTGCATCGCCACATCGTGCCATACCCTTTCTTCCGTTCCACTTCCCTATTTGGGGGATTGATTGACTGATGGCCTCGCTTCCTATTCTATTTTCCCTGATTCTCTGATTCCGCGTTATTTTTACCTTGATTCTTGATTCCTGCTTAATTCACAATACTGATCAATTTCATTCATCTACAGGCGACTATCGCGCTCGTTCTCCGCCAATTCACTCTGCGTCCTGTCCCGACGAAGCCGATCGAGCCGTTCTGGAGCTTCGTGGTGCGCCCGCGGGTGCGCGGCGAGAAGGATTCCAGCCTCCCCGTTTTGGTCGAGAGGATCAAGTATTAAGTTCCGGCGTAGCTTGATACTTGATTCTTGAAACCAGGCGGCGGGTGTGCAGCTCAGTATGTATGTATTGGGCACCTCGCTACCTATCTCCCTTTGTCTTCGGTCGGATCGTCGGTGTTGCGGGCATCGATTCGACACTGTTGTTTCTGATGTCCCATTCACTCCCGAGGCCGACGACGAATTCACCGCAGTGCCGAAGGCCAACCAAACAACGTCTCGTCTCGTCTCATTTTAACTGTACAATTTAAATAACTTCGACCCTTCAACGGCCTAGGATGCCTCGATTTAAATGCAGCGTGCTGCTGCGGAATTTTTAACGCGTTTATATTATATTACCCCCACATTGTAGCTTAGGATTATTATTTATTGCAGGCTGCTATACCTAATTATGGTGCCTGTATGGTTGTGATTAGTAGAGTAAAAGCCCAAAGGGCCTGTGTAATTAACAATCGTGTTAGTCCGATTATTGGATATATACGTTCGCTTTTCTTATGCTTTGAGTGAAAACGGACTTCAAGTTCTGCGTCACTTTGATAGGTAAATAAGGATTCTATTTGCCCGTTGCTCGCTTACAATCCGTTGCATTTCATAGAAACATCTGGATTCTTTAACCCGATGGATGGAAAAATAAATAAAGTTCATTTCATTGATAATTCTCCCGCCTGGGAAGTTACGATGCCAAATTGCAAACACATCATTCCATTCCCCTTCACCTAGCGCATCTTGGTCAACAACAAATAACCTAAACCAACAAAACAAAAATCATAATCAGCATCCCACGTTTCATGAGTCAAGGGGCCCCATCAAAGAAGCACAAGGGCAAGAAATCACGAAGCATCACTCACGAAGGCGAATCTGGGTCGTCGAATAAACAATATACTATAAACGCCACGGCCGGGCATCAAACATCAGTAAAACGCACGCGACCAATTGAGGAGCGACGTCATAGCCGCCGTCGACTCACCTCGTTGTACTGCAGATACGCTCCGGGCGGGTTAACATGGGAGGCCTTGCCTTTGGGCATGTGAACCCCGGTTAAAGCGGGGTTGTTCAGTGCTTTGCCTGCGTCTTGCCAAGTGGTCGGCTGGGTGCGCCCGATGCCTTTCGTTGCCCTAAGAAAAGATAATGAATGAATGCCTAAGTGGGGGGTGTGCCGCTCGGGCAGGGGACGTACATGGCTCCTGCTTTCTTACAGCCTTCGTCGGCGTAGTAGTCTGATCCGAAGAGCTCGTGGGAGGGTTTAACGACGGATTCGCAGAGGAGGAGGATGCCGTAGCCGTCGCTCATTCTGGGTGAATGAACCAGTTAGTTCAGGCGAATGGGCACGGTGCACAAGGGAGAATGATTGTGCTTACCCTGGGTGGCAGTAGCCAGCTGATTTGGACGACATCTGTGTATTAATTAGGTTAGGCTCGGCGAGGAGGGATGTAGGATCGGCGAGGGTTGCGCAGTGAACGTACATCTGCGAGATACACGCCTTTTCCGAACATGTATCCGGTGACGGGGGCTTCTGGGGGTGCGATACGCAGCCCTTGTTTGAGGATACCTGCAAAGTTGGTCGAACGGGAACCGTGCCATAGCAAGAGCCTCTCTCCGTCGGAGACCTTGTCGTAACTTGCATCGGTGAAGGCCTTCCCTTCGGCCTCCCTGAAATGAATACGCTGGTGAAGTGGAATTGGGTCTGCGATACTTTCCGATCATACCTTTCGACGCGGAATGCATTCTCCAGGGTGGTGCTGAAGTAGTGGGTGTCGCCGTGGCTGTCGGAAAGATATTCCTGGAGGGCAGTCCATTCGTCGCTGTTTTGGGCGACGGGGTCCATCGCGTTAAGGCCGAGCGAGAGGAAGTTAGAGTCGAGGGGATTGAGAGCATTGCCATCGATGTCAGTCTCGCCCTTCTGGGAGATAATGCTGTGGGCGACTTCCTATATTGCAATGGGTCAGTGACATACAACTTGAAGAGGCAACAAGACGTTGATACCATCTCTCCAAGGTTATCCAGAATTTCGAGTTCCTGTTTAATATTAAGGCACGTCGCGAATATGTATAACACAGCACATACACGTTTGAGAGTCACTTTATCCTTGATGATAACAGGGCGATTTCTTCCAAAGGCATGAGGAATAAGACTAGTAATCTATGGTATCAGTATTTGGATATTTGAAAGTTCGAGCTATGTTACTCACGAATAGTATTGGTTGCAGATGGCTGCGCAGACTTCGTCGAAGCCGCCCTGGTTATGAAACTTTGACTTGTCCTCTTCCTCGATGACTTCCGCTAGCCTCTGCAAGATGGCTTAGAATCATACTTCGAAGAAAAACGATAAAATTACCTTCAAGGCCTCGAAACCTTTCAAGAGAGTGCTCTTGGAAAGTTTACCTGAAAACGTTCGGTCATGGCGATAATTTACTTTAGCAAGAAAACATACCAAGAGGCAACTTGTTGGCATCATACTTCATCTCTGAAAGCACAGCGGTCATGTATCTGCAACGTAGGTGAGCACCTTTGCATGATTCTGTCCAGAAGCACAGACGTACGAGGAGGAGAAGATGACCTTGCACAGTTTCTGATATGCCGTTAGAAACGAAACAATACCCGAGTACGTCGTAATAATTACCTGTACTTCCTTATCCAATTTGGAATCAGGGATTGCACTTTGCTGTTTGGAACCTGATGCTTTAGGTCCGTCCTCCGCCTCCGCCTCCTTCTCCTCGTCGTCATTGAAATCACGCTCTGTCGACGATTAATATCGCACAATTACCATTGCAACTTTCTCTCACCAATAAAAGTATATTTGCCTGATAATTTGGTTAGATATCATTTAGGCGTTAATAGATATACAAACCTTTCTTGGCCGTCATTCCATGACGATCTTCCCAGTTAGTACCAGTCTTGGCCTTGAATTGTTTCTTGAATTGATTGATAGCTTCTGCAGGTCCCCAAGGGCCCTAGAACATATTGGCAAGGATTGAGGCAAGGGCGGCTTTCGAATATACCTTGGTCTGCTTTGAGCCATTTTCACCGACTCTGCCCCAACGCGTGAACAGCTCAATATTATTACCATCACCTCTATGAAGAAGCTGGAGCACATAGAACCTGAAAGCAATTAGTATTGAAAGTAGTGCAAATATTTGCTGGTGTACTTGTTGTTGTTGTTACCAATGTCGGTCTGGTTGCTGCCACGGAACGTTCATTCACTTTCACTCTCAATTCATGCAAAAACACATACAGCGTAGTATCCCACACTTCGCCATTGCCCTCATATACTTGGTGTGTGCCTTTTGTTGAAGATCCAGTTAACAAAGCTTAGGAGAAACTCCGGACTACATACCAACATATCCAGAGTGAGGGTCGACGGGCGGCGCTGCACCACGTCTCACAACAGTCACCATGTTCGTATCAACAACATCATCATCATCATCGACGACATCGTCGTCGGCGTCGTCTTGTTTAGCTTTCTTTTTCTTGGAGGCAGGCGCACCATTGTCATCATCTGAATCAGAGGCATGAGCACGTTTCCCCTTGCTGGCGGGTTTGGCCTTGGAGGCTGGTTTGGCTTTGGAAGCAGGCTTTGCGCGAGTTGCAGGAGCTTTGGTGGTGCTTGCAGGCTTCTTTGCACGAGGAGGCATTTTAGAGGAATTCGTCGGACTGTGAGTTGCAACACCGAGTTTATAGTCACCTGTGGCTCACGCTGCCGGCTATGGGCGGCGAACAATTGTTCCAACGGTTAGCCCTGAACGACTTGAATTTCAGCGCCTCTTCGTGTCAAACGCCACCGTCGCTCAACACCCTATAACCACCATGTCTGACGATGAGAACGCGCGGAATTTGCCGGAAGTCGAGGTTGAAAGTACCAGTGCCAAACGGAGGCGGACAAGTAGTGTAGCAGCAAGCTCTGAGGGCGGCTATGACGTTGGCGAGTCGCAGAATAGCATCGACGAGGAATTTAAATGCGGTGAGACACGGTTGCCTCGTATATGCTGAAAGTTTGTGTTAGCTTATGTTCTTATCGTGTGTAGCTATCTGTCTTGATACCATGACAGTACCATACACAAGTTCGTTAGAATATTTCGTGCTCTTAAAAAGAAGAATAACGCGTGCCACCTGTTCTT
The DNA here is from genome assembly GCA_000827215.1 of Sphaerobolus stellatus SS14. Classification (NCBI taxonomy): domain Eukaryota; kingdom Fungi; phylum Basidiomycota; class Agaricomycetes; order Geastrales; family Sphaerobolaceae; genus Sphaerobolus; species Sphaerobolus stellatus. Next base: position 160,261 of record KN837113.1, on the reverse strand, counting down.
CTAGTCATACCCTGTCTGCATACCTTCGATAAAGACTGTTTGCTTCTATGGTGGAAGACGTGCGATATATTCCATCTTGAAGATAGCCTCCTGAACTTACAACCACTTTAGGAATTCCAACTGTCCTACATGCAAGAAGAACTCCAGGTCCGCAAAGTCTGCTTTCCAACTGAAAGCCATCATGGAACGCGTTCATAAGAAGAGGAAGTCTAAGAAATCGAAGAAAAGTCCCACTCCATCAGGAGATAACACAGAAATATTTCCAGAAAATCGAGTCCACGATCACGGGGACGATGATGACGATGACGACGCGGTTGACGACGACGATCACTACGACAGTGACGGTTCAGATCATTATATTTACACACCTGGTGAAGGCTTAGTTTGGCCATGCGACGCATGCTCCCCCAACCACCCTAGTGGATACACTTGTCCAAACCCCATCCCCGCTCCCACAAACGAAGAAATACAGGAAGAACAAGCACGTCGTGGAGCTGGAAATACCCCAGTTGGGCCTCCCGCTCGTGGAGAGCGGCGAACGTTTTTAAATTCATTTGAAGCTCAAGGAAAGTGTGTAATTGAATTATTATTCTCTTCTCAAAGTCCCGTTTTCTAAATCCCTATAGGCCTGGTGTAGATCAGCATGTCGCATGCGTTTCTTGCGGAACATATATTCCTCGCCACATTCCTGTCCCGATCAAATGTAGGGCTGAAAGAATCCTTCAAAAGTTAAAATATTCTTATACCTCATAGGTTCGCACTGTTCCCAGTTTTATTGCGAGAAGTTCGATCCTGCTGGATGCCCCCGTGGGACTACTTTTTATCCTAGATCAGGCAAGCCTCCCTAATGAGAGAAATCTTTTATGTTTGCTGATAAACTACCTCTTCTCATAGAGGTCAAATTGCCTGACAATGCTGTCATCCATCTTCCGCATCTCTTCCCCCCTAATATAAGGGGTAACAGATATGAATGTTCACGGTTCGTCGACTTCCTGAATGCGAAGGATCTTACAGGAGACGACATCCCTCCGGAGATTTTCATTGCAAAGCACCAACAAGTATCCGAAGATATCAATGATCAAGCTGCAGACGAATATTGGGGACCTAACTCTCATTTTTGCCAGCGCTGTGTTCTAGATGTTGTTACTGGAATGCCATTATTTGATTGGTGGCTTAAGAAAAGACAAGAGAGTCTTGATAACAATGAAGGTAACATTCAAAACATTTAAGGGACCTTGGAATATTCAACCTCATTGGTAATAGGGATTGTAGTTACGAAGCCAGATTGCTGGTGAGTCCTGCTATGATCGTGGAGACATAGCACTCACCTTTTGTCTAGGTATGGAATTGATTGCAGAACGCAAACCCACAATGACGGACACGCAGAAAGACTTAACGTAAGTCTTATAAATGCGAAATTAGCTGTTTTTTTTTTTTGACGCATGCACGCTAGCACATATGTCATAATACTCGCAGGGCAGTGTAACATTTATTAACGGGATTGCGTTGCTACGTCTGTCGAATGATAGTATTGTTAAGGATTTCTTAACCATTGTATACGGTTCTTTTAATTGCACGATATATCTTAAAGTTGTAGATTCTGTATTATCCGAGAAATGAAGTATAAGCGCTTACAATGAACTGATTTTTCGCTCGGAAGTACCGTGACTAGTACTGACCCCGACCCGACTCCGAAATTTTACTATACAAGAACGACCGCAATGACGTTGCCGTTTGCGACATTTCGCTGAACTTTTTTTTTTGGCTTGTTACTCCTTGTACATACCTAAAAAATCAACACAAGCCCGGTGCGGGGCTCTGACAATCACTGAGCTAACCAAATTCCGCCTCGGTGCCTGACTTGAACCAGCAAAAGCGAATCCGCATTCTTACCTCACTGAATGATGTCATCTTCGCCACTGCTTAACAGGAAATGGAAGCTTGACTTCTTGTCGAAGGACCACTCTCAACGAATACAAAACAAAGCGAGAACAGCACTTATTATTCTAAATCAGCCTATCGATGAAGAACTGCTCTTGAAGAGGCTTTGGGATTCTTGTGAGACTCTCAGCTTTCAATCTTCGATCTTCCTTATTTCGATACTACTTCATAGCTGCATGGCATGCCTGTGCAGATGGTGGTGCAAATAGACTTTACGATTTATGTGGGAATGAAGAACGAAGGAGTCAGTACGTGATAATGCCTTTTCGCTTGGGGTGGTCACTGCCAGATTAACCACTGCATCTTATAGATTCCTTCCTGATCTAATCAAGGGTGACTTCGATTCCATTCGGCCAGAGGTTAAGGAGTACTATAGGAAAAAGGTTTCCCAATTTCCTCTCGTCCACTGATAGTAATAGCTTATTCTTGTTTATAATTAGGGAGTAGATGTTATCCAAGATAACCATCAAGACTATACAGATTTACAGAAATGCTTCGCGAGTTTAGGTGAAATAGAATCTCGAGTAGGAGAACAGGTATTTCATCGAATGTTCGAGCTTTCTGAGAATCATGCTTATGGAAAATGTGATAGTATACTGTTCTAATCTCTGGTGGTTTGACCGGTCGGCTTGATCAGACCATTCACACATTATCAGTTTTCCATAAACTCCGTGTCAGTCGACCAAGGCTATTTGCCATTACGAATGAGAATGTTGGTTGGGTTTTGGACCATGTACGAGCAACCATGTCCTTCGATTTTACGGGCCAGGAAGCTGATCGCTCATCCCAAGGGGGAGCATACGATTCATGTCGACATGAGTTCATTAGGGCCAACCTGCGGTCTTTTGCCAGTGGGGATTGATGAGACCATACTCTCTACCAAGGGGTTACGATGGAACCTAAGTATGTCATTATCATGATATATTCATTATAGGATCTCAAATGCCTCCCACTGCAGCTGAAGCCCCTTCCTCCTTTGACGGTTTGATTTCAACTTCCAACCACCTCGCTGGATCGGAAATATGGATCAAGACTACGAAGCCTATATGGTGGTGTATAGAGATTCCAAGAGAACATTGATTTCTAGCACCAACCTTAGAAGACCTTTTTTACCCTGCTTACCTTGAGAAAGACGGTAGATTATCCATAGATATTTCATGCAGATCAGGTTGGATTTTTGGGAATAATCTGAAAGGTGGAGGACGCGCCGTTGTATATTTGTTTCATGGGCACTGGATGAGCGCAGGTATTACTCTCTGTACAATGGGATTATTGAATATATTATTGTTTATATATAGGCGATAAGTTACATGGACAAAATTCTGTAGTCGGTGATAGTGGAGGCCACTCACTTTATACTTAATAATTTCTTACAGAATTGCTCATTGGTGTAATGTATGATATTGATTTGAGGTATAATTGAGTCTAGATAACAAGATCTGGAATTAATAAATTTTCCGTGTTTGTCGCTGCCTATCGCGCGTCTGCGAGCGGAAGCAAAATGGCCGGACGCGCTGAGGTTTGAACGTCGCGTTACAGGCGTGACAATCCACAGGCGTCCCGTTCATTATGTCGAACATTGACCTTGCCTCAATCCTAACGTCTTCAAATGCCTTAAACGCGCATTTGCAGACGCGTCCTGACTTACCTACAGTTAACCTTGGCCTCGACCAAGTCGAGCTCCAATCCCGTCGCCTCGTCAACAAGTACAGTGGTGCCTCAGCCTCAGACTCTAGAGCGTGTGTATTTCTCTCTTTCAAACGTTTATAAGAGAGATCAAATTCTAACGCTGTCATTGTTTAGTAATTATCTGCTCGCACAGGCACACGTGGATGCTCCTGCCCTCGCAAGTTCGATTGCTGCTTTAAATACTTCCACCACCTTCTCTCCCTTACAACCTCTGCTTGACACCGATGTTCCTGGATACCTTCGTCATGCTCATGAGCAAACGCTGATATCTACAATTGAAGAAGGAAGGCGTGAAACGGAGACGGAATTTTACCAGGTTTTGGAGGAAAGAGTGAGGAGAGACTGGGAAGCGAGGAAGAAGCGAGTGTTCGAAGAGCTAGGAGGAAGGGGTTTCGCCGTAGAGCCATCTCGCTCCGCATCTGATTTACGAGCAACTCAGAGAGGAAACCTGGGTGCTTCAGTGTGTCAATTTCTAATAAAGCCAGAATGTGAATTACTGACTTTCCCTCAGTTCTCAGCTGCATCCTTCACGCCCAATCTCCAGATGCACCAAAAGATGATGGCATACGACCGTGTTATATCTGAGTTGAACTCTGCTCGTATTGGTGGGGCATCTTATCCAGTGGTCCACACTCTATTCGATGCCACCCGTTCGGTTGCAGGCGAAGTGCGTGAACCAATGAACGTCATAAAGCCGGAGCTGACACCTTTCCTAGTCTTCCAGTCAAATGTTAGAAATCCTACAGATCCTGGCGAAAATTACTGGAGAACCGCAGTCTGGCCTACCGCAATCTCATAGCGGTGCCCATCTCCTTAACACTCCACAATATGAACGCAAATTCGCAAAAGCATATCTTGGTGATGAAAACACCAAAGATGCTATTCAACTTCGCACACGAATTGCTCGAGGTTCCAAAGCAGCTTTAGAACAGCAGTGAGTAGTGTTAGTCTATAATATAATAATCTTACCAAAGCGCATCTTCAAAGGTATTGGGATGTAATCGAACGTACTGTTTTGTCCAACCCTTCCCAAGCTGCCCTTGGAGGCGACCCTAGTGCCGCTAATCATGTACGGGCCTTTTTGGCTGTTCGCTTTTATAGAAATGGTCAATGGGATGAACGTTTGGAGGTAAGCCTTCATTCCAGCCGATTATCCCTTGGTTAACCTTGTCAATAGCTCCTTAGCGGTAGGCCGTTATGGGCCCAACTATTCTTCCTTGTACGATCCGGCCAGGCAGACGATGCAATCGAGCTCGCCACGAAGAACAGGGCAGCTCTTGACAACCGTCAGAGAGATTTCTGTGCCCAGTTCCAGAAATGGGCTCGGTCTGATGATGGAGGGTTTGTCACGTTTACTTTTGCGTAGACATGGTACAATACTGAAGCAATCCTATAGCATTATCGACACTGGCAGAAATACCTTCCGAACGCACTTGGAGCACTCACCAACCGTAGACCCCTTCAAGGCTGCTTTGTTCAAGTTGATGGGTCGTGTAGAGCCGCATAAGCGAAATGTACCGTATGTCACGAGTACAACGGAGGATTGGCTCTGGTTCCAACTTGCTATGGTGCGCGGTATCCTGTCTTCTCAGATACATTGAGTTCACATGATTTTAGATCAACGAGACTTCCATCTCCGGTGAAACTAACGGCTTGAAGGAGCTCGTAGATGTTCTCTTGGGTTATGGCGAGCGCCACTTTGAGGGTGCTCCCGGTCAAAAGGGAACGACCTCTAGGCACGGCACTTGGGCGAAAGTCTTGCTTATCTGCGGACAATTCGAAAGAGTACGTATAAGCATTATTTAGCGATATCATCCATCCTAAAATCCATTTTGATAGGCAGTTGCGTCTCTTTATGAGCGTCCAGAGACACATACGGAAGCAGTCCACTTGGCAGTCGCTCTGGCTTACCACGGGCTACTACGAGTAACGCCTCGTGCAGAGGCATCCGATGCAACGATTCGTAAGTTCGACCCTTTCGCCGGCAAACTTCTCATTCACGTGCTGCATAGTGTCCACACCGTTCAACCAGCGACCTTCCCTCAACTTTGCACTAATCATTGCAAGATATATTCGACAATTCATTCGCAGTGATCCAAAGGAGGCTATACAATATGTATATTGCGTATGCATCAGTGCAGATCAGCCTGGCGTTGGTCAGGAGCAGGTCGAGACTGCGTGGGATCTGTGTCGCAAGGTCATTGTAGGTGCTGAGAAGAGCGGTGGATGGGAAGAATTGGTAGGCGGATTTAGACCAGACGGTCTTAAATTCGTAAGAAAGCTCTCTGATTTTGTATGTGTATGACACTGACAGCTCTGGATCTTTTTAGAATGGCGAACTGGAACGTGGTTTGCCCCTGCTTAAATTGGATATTGCCAAGTACCACGAAATTATTCTGCTACCAGCTGCAAGACAATCCGAGCGGGAGAAACATATCAACGAGGCCATCAAATTGTACAATTTGGCCGATGCACATGATACTGTCATTGCTTGCCTAGCGCGTGCGTTGAGCGACATGATCGACGAACCTGATGATGGCGGTGCGGCCGGTATGGAGCTTGCTCAGACTGCTAAAGATATTTTGCGACACTATGAGCGCACAAATCGTGGCGCAGGAAAGGCTAAGGATGCCGTTACTAAGCTACTGAAAATTCGGGCAGCTCGTGAAGCAATGCAGAAGGGCAATCTCGATGCAGCTTTACAGGTAAGTTGATATTGAAATGTCCTGAATTCTTGTTCTTATACGTCTTTCTACAGGCAATCGACTCGGCGAATCTCGTGCCGTTAGATTATGATGTATCCATGATTACAAAACTCGCCGAAGATTTCAAAGAGCATGATGAATCTATTACACGGAATCTGCAGGCTTTCTTGCCATTGACAATGCAGATCCTGCATAGACAGCATCAGATTGTCAAGCATAGCATGCTCTCGAATGCCGCACGAGACGCGGTAAGCAGTTCTTAAGATATTATTAATATCATTGACTAACATCCTAAATCTTACAGGCATATGCTGTATTACAAATAAAAGCACGCGCTATTATGATGTTCGCTGGAATGCTCAAGTACCGAATGTCTGCTGACGTTTATTCCACACTTAATGTGATGTTTGTTGATATTCAACTAAAGAAGTAGTTGTATTGTATAAGTAACATAAAGACTTTTTTATGCTATGAAATGCGACCTATCGCTTGCCTGTACGATTCCAGTAATGTTGCTACTTGACGCGTTACGCAGTTCACGTGTCACACCGCGAAGTTCGCATATGACCGCAGGCCCCGCCACTGCTCCAACTATATCTCAAAAATATAGACGGCGGAGTGAATCTTTACTTCTCTATGTCTCACAAACGTAACTTTCCCCTTGTAGAATCAACCATCGACGAACCCTTCAACCCCGATGCTGATTACGTTCGCCATACACGCATTGGTGTATGGGATTTCTATGAAGACCTACGGCATGCAAGCTCTGTAGGCAAATCCTGGAAAATCGTAGAAAGATTCGAAGAAACTTTGGTCTCTCTGCCCTATGTTACTCGAACAATTAGGACGATCCTGTCCCTCTCCTTCCCGGTCATGGCTCTATACTGTATGGCTACACTGGTCACATCCCTTATGCCAGCTGCCGCTATACATTACTCCGGACAGCTACTCTTCGTAGTTCAAGAAGCTATTGAATCAAGGACTGTGGACAAATCTGTTCTATTCCATGTTCTTTTCTATCGTATTATGTGCACCGTGGTTACACGTTTCGCAAATCTAGCGCAAAATTGGGCAGCTATCCGGATTGCGGCCAGGATGCGCACGCATTATACTGAACACATCTTGCTGGCTCATATACGCCTGGATTTACCAACTTACGGCGATCCATCCGTTCGCGGCCAGCTCAACTCCGTTGTATCGTCTAGGAGCAATGTTGCATGGGTTGGGATTAGATCAATCATTTCTACTATCTCCACGATTATCCAGCTCGTTTCTCAAGTATCTGTCCTTATCAATATATTGAAAGATCAACCGGATAGTATACTCCTCGCCCTCGTTAGTTTTGCAGATCCAATATGGAGCTGGTTTCGCCGCAGTAGCCAGTGGCGTGGAGGAGGTGAATGTTTCCGAGTCATGTTTTGTTTGAAGTACCTGATATAGTTGATTAGTATGGGCTGCAACATGTCGCAATATCGACTATATTCGCATACAAGGACTCAAGGCACTCGTGGACGGTGACCATTATCGAAAGGAGCTTATAGCTGGCAACATTGAGGAATATGTGGTTAATCGTAAGTGACTTAATTCGTTATGATGTCTCTTCTGATTGAATCGTTTCAGAATTCATGGCTGCTCAAGGACGAATAGGAGAGGATGGAGATCTTTCTTTCCATGAGGCTCAACAAGAGATGCACCAGCGTCGAGAGACCTTCTCTCCGCTTTCATTTCTTCACAACGTGCTGGGAGAACTTCCACAGGTGGTTTATTTCCAAGCTGCTGTGTTCTCTTCTTGAGTATTTATGTTATCTTTTGCAGGTTGTTTTCACTTTACGAGCTGTCCAATCCCCGCGTTCCATTCCAGTTTCTTTGACTTCCTTAACAATCATCCGCCAAGCCGTGGGGGCTTTCACAGGTCCTTTGATATCACTACTCTCCCAAACAGCCAGCATATCTGATACATTTGCATCCATTCGACAATTATATGAGATAATCAATATTGAAAACCAAGTCAAAGATGGAACAAAGCCATTCCCTGAAAATGCCGCCAAAGTCAAATCCGGGATATCGATTGAATTTAGGTTTGTCCTTTCTTCGTTTGGTAACTCTTTTAGGAAGTCGAACGGCCTTTTCTTTACAGAAATGTTTCATTTAAGTATCCCGGCGTTGAAGGTGATAGATATGCTATAAAGGACGTTTCCTTTAAAATCGATGCTGGGCAGCTCTGCGTTATTGTTGGGTTTAACGGATCAGGTAAGTTGCCTTAAAGTAATGAACTTTAAACTAACTCCTATGCAGGCAAAAGTACAATATTAAAGCTCCTTAACCGACTGTATGATCCTACCGATGGAACGATCTTTATTGACGGTCAAGACATCAAAACTCTGAAATTGGCGGATTTACGACGCTGCATATCTGTTTTATTTCAAGATTATACTCACTTCCCACTATCGGTACGTAATTCTATGATGATTCTATGCCATGCTATAATGTTAATGTTCCCTATAGATCAAAGAAAACATCGGAATAGGTGATCCATTGCACGCGGATGATGAAGACCGCATTCGTCAAGCTGCTGAATTGGGTGGTGCTATAGATATTATAGAAGGTTTACCTGAAGGATTCGATACCTTCCTTCAACGACCTGTTAGAGATTATTACTCTGGTATCCCGGCTGGCAATCGTGGTCAGTCATTATTTGGACGCTCTGTTGATTTCACGAAAGTGAAACGACGCGTCGGAAAGACACAACAAATCGAACTTTCGGGTGGTCAGATGCAAAAATTGGCTGTGTAAGTTCATCCGAGCAGCTGCAGTACCTCAATTAATGAGTTTCGTCATAGATCAAGGACGTTCATGAGGTCTTTGGGAGACGACTCAGGCGTAGGACTACTACTTTTTGATGAACCCAGTGCATCATTAGATCCTACAGCTGAGCATGGTAATTATTAACGAAGACTTCGAGGCCAAGTGCTAATTTTCATTTTTAGATCTATTTGAACGTCTACGCAAGCTTCGCGGCAGCAAGACGATGGTCTTCTCGTCTCATCGATTTGGTCAACTCACGAAGTCCGCAGATTTGGTAAGAGTCCTTTTACATTGTCTTCCTGTGGTCCCTAATGTCGTTTCAGATCTTATATATGGGTAGTTCGACGGTTCTCGAGCAAGGGACCCATACGGAGCTCGTAAAACAGGAGGGAGGATATGCGAAAATGTACGATTTACAAGCTTCGGCATTTCGTTGATATTATTGTATATTATGTAAATTATTATACAAAATGATGTCCATAAAAAATATTCAAAGATCTTCTGTATTCAATGAGGGTAGCGATGGTCGCCTCATTGTCTTCACTGGGGAACTTGACGGAGGACCTTTAGGTTGCGTAATGCCTTTGTATCCAATATCCATATCCTCTTTGAAATTGTCGAGATAAAGGACCTTCTCGGCGTCTTCTAGAAGGTCTTTCACTGCTTGTACCTTCTCTGCGAGTTCAATGACGGAACCCTTCTCGTGGAGTTTGGAATCGGGTTTCAGCTCTTTCGAGAGCCTAAGATGTTCTTTGCGAAGTTTACTGCAGATTTATCAGCTATCTATATTCTTGGATGAGAATTCGGTTACCTATAGATGGTGAGCATATCGGAGATACGCTCTACATCCATGGATTCCTTCCCAAGCATAGACTTGTTGTGTCGCTTCTTGGCCTTGTTGATTGCTTCTCCACAACCGTGAAGTGCAGCAAGAGCATGCGGAAGGGGACCCAAATACATCATTCGGTATCTTGAACACTTGACAACCTTGGAAACTTCAGTGCAGCACTGGGCGTAGAAATTAGCAGCAAACGCTGAGATCCTGGATTTTTTGTTCTTGCGATCACGCTGGCGGATGTACCAGGTATGGATGACATTCGCAGCATCAAACTCTCCCTGAGTAATAGGGATGGACCTATCTTTGGGCACAACCTGGGCTTCTTCTAGAGTGGCGGATGGATCATTTTCATCGCCTTCATCGCCTTCCTCTTCTAGAGTCTGCAAACCCTTCGGGATAAAGGCAACAGCCTCCGGATCCAACTGAATAATGGGCGCATAAGCCAAAGCAGGTAGAATTTGTGTCTCCGCCTTAAACGACACGATTCTGACTCCTTTGGGGGGGATGGGGGGAATGGCATCCGCACGACAAAGCTGCACAAGCTCGTCTGTAGGACTATCCACGCTGCTTCGCAATGCACGCGTGGCATCATCCCAATTACGGGCTGTTACGTATCTAGTCGAAGAGTAAGATTTCCAACAGACTTGAATAGCTTATTATCTTACCGCGTTATTATCGAGGGGAGAGGTCGCGAGACGTCATTAAAACATGTCAAGATATTTACTATATCTCCTCGCAATGCTTCACGATAACCCGAGAGATTATAACCCACTACATATTCTGAGTACCAAGGTAATTTGATCTATGGTTAGAAAATGACTTACGTAGGACCAAACAACGGTATATGCGGGATACCCAAACGGTCCTGAGAATTTGAGGTGTGGCATCGGAGACGGGATTGTGACGATCGTCTACCAAATATTCTGCAATAGCCTTCAGATGGCAGAAATTATGGAATAGAATACAGCCATACTTACCCACGCCTTTTCCCATATATAGACTCTTGGCAAGAGTCTTTAGCACTTCAGAGACTGTTCTGAACACAGTGAAGGTACATGTTATATCACCGAGGGGCTCCCCTTTTGAAAGGAGGTCAAGAATCCATGATCGGGGAAGCGTGAGACCATTGAGGTACTTTCGTGAAGCCAAAATGGTCGCGCTGATGACCAATTCGATTAGACAAATGAGCACATCAACGTCAATAGTAAGCTGACGCTGCAAAATATCCCTAACAAATCCATGAGGTCCCTGACTTGTCTTCTGAGCATACAAAATATACCATACCTAATAAACCCGGCTCCATTCACGATGGAAGTAGTTGAGAAATCCATAAAGAAATCCAGTATCGAATGGGCAATGTACACATCACGGCCACCATAAGAAGACACCAGTATCCTTGGCGGACGAAGAACCCCAATGCAGCTAGCGCGCCATGTGTATTCTTTAGCGCGTTTTGAATCGAATGTGAAGGCGATTGTTAGGATGGAAACTAGATCAGTGATAAAACGAAGATTCTCCTCTTTCCGCTTGTATAATTGCAGGTCGAAGAGTTGTTCGTGCAGACTAGAACACATTGTCTCCATAAGAGAATGATACTCTGGTATATGCTTGGGGGTCGATATAGAGGGATTCCCGAGGGCGAAATGGGGAGGAAAAACTGTTGCATAAAAGCGACGAAGCCAAGACCTGCGAGAAATATTCAGGTCACATAATGTTGCAGATAATGGTGAGTATCTTACCCGCATGTGAGCCGTCGCTCACAAAAGATGTCTAACCGTTGAACCACTTGCAGCTGTAAAAGATGGAGACGTATGCGCACATTGATAGTCTCAACAGTCAATGATTCTCTTGGTATATGGTCGTTTGGGCAATTTGAGCGATAGCAAGAACCGTGAACAATGATGTTCAAGCATGGTCGAAAAGCCTTCGCGCGAATACAGATCCTATGCTCGTCGTCGAGACGATCTCTGAGTCGATAGCCCAGAACTTGGCGAATCTTCTTCTGTATGATATCGTTATTTGCAGTTATAGGATCATCCACATCTTCGCTTTCTGGGTGCTTCAGATGTTTGTATAAGATAGATTTGGTTGATACTTGATGGGTGGACGTGGAATCGGAGTCTTTAGTAAGACCGAGAAGCCTCTGTGCGTCGGGATTCTGCCAATTACTAATTACAGAACGTGTTAAACCCGCATATCGTAGATAGTCTTCCAGATGTTCGACTACATCTTCAGGTGTATCATTTTGTAAAGGAGGAGGAGTCGCCAAATACTGATCCAGGCAAAGAAGCGCGACGTCAAGCTTGACTTCCGACATCCTTGCAATGTTTCTTAATCGTTTCGAATCATGCTCTAAGATCGCCTTAAACATGGAAAACTAAATATGGTTACATATCAGATAGAAATGCATATGAAAACTTGAGGTTCTCACCTCTTCCATTTGTGTTGGATGCAGATTGTTTTGCAGCTGTTCAATTATATCCTTAATCGTTTGACGGTCCGCATCAGTAATAGTCGCCGTTGTCCCAAGAGGGAAGCTTTGCCAAAGCCAATCGAAAAGGCTATTGACAGCTTTCATTCGTGATTCATCGGTACCTCCACGCAACCAGCAAGGAATTGCTTCGAGGTGACGGCCACTCTCCATGTGTAGCTGTCCAAGGTCATCCCAGCGGTCAAGACTCTGCAATAACGACACTTTTGAATTCTCGAATCCGTAGTCTTCTAAGTATTCAAGGTGCTCTTCGACATCTTGGAAAAGTCTTGCTGCTTTTCTGCGGGATGGTTAATATTCTCGAATGGCCTCCAAAAGTGTAAAGAAACACACTGAAGTTGCCCTTGCCTATGCCAATATACTTTAGCGATCCTAGTACATTCTTCGGCCAATTTCGAGTCGACCTGGTCCCCATGAAGTAACGTAATCTCAGCTGCTTCTTCGTACATCTTCGCTTTCTTAAAGTGATGCACTGCTTCCGTGAACCGTCCAGCGATGAAATATGTTTGACCAGCTTTGACGGGCAATTCGGCCAAAGAAAACATTTCAGCTCCCATAACAAAATATCTTGTTCGCATAGTTGCGTTTACAGCCATATTAGCGCAAACGATGAACTGCTCAGCAGCTCGGCCGTATGCAGCGGCCGTAGCGGTCGTCTTCCCGTGCTGAAGGTTGGAACGCTTGGCTGTTTGTCGCTGTAGGTACGCCAGTGCGATGCATCGTTCCAAAACGAGTCCAGCGTGCGAGAAACATTGGGCCGCCTGGGGTTTAGTATCAGTTTCTACAAAGACTGAAAATCCATGGAATCTCACATGTCTGAACAGCTTTTGCTTGAATAGAGCGTGACCCTGTCTTGCCCATTGCTCCGGAGTGCTTTTTACAGCGAGCTTCGGCAGTGGATCTCCTGGACGGCATATTTGAATGAGTTTCTGTGATTCCCAATAGATCTAGAAACAAGTTGATAATCTCCAAAAATGTTAAAAAGTGAACATGGCTACATACACGTATCGGTTCACTCTTATCAGACCCGTCAAGGATCCATACGTGTGATCTTGCCCTTGTGATTCCAACATATAAGAATTTCAACTACGCCAATATAAAACATTAGTCTCTTCGTACGTCCTTGGAGTTTAGCATACCTCGGAGCAAAGCGATGCGTGGCGGGCATCATCGAACCGAGGGACCTTTCCTTGAGTAAAATCCTTTCCGTTCACCTTGTTCAGGACTACTCGCCATTCGGATAGTGATGCAGTTGAGTCCGCGAAGAAGTTATAAAGGAGCACATCGTTGAACTCCAGACCTTTGGCCTCGTACATCGTCATAATCAGACCAACATCTCCAATTTGACGGCGAAGCTGTTCACGGGCCTGATCATTTCGCACCAGAATACCTATATGTTGCGTGTTAACAATCCACAGCATTAGATGAAACCATATTAAATAAATTACTCACACTGCTGTGCACCGAGCTCAATATTCAACCTGTAGTCAATGAGAATCGAATTCTAAAATAGTGAGTAGACACTCACGACTCATGGAAGAAGAATTGCTCGTAATTGGCGTCTAGAAGTGATGTCAAACAGTGCGTATAACGAAGAACAGATCTCACGAACCTTCTGTGTCCCAACCTCCGAAGAACACGGGCCGGGGGCCCTCTACCAAACCGCGTTCTCGTGGAAGATTGTCGATGGAATGTGGCCAAAAATGAGTTATCAGTTCTACCACTGAGTGTGCGCAATTCACAACGCCGGCATGAGAGCGATAGTTTATAGCCAGATGAAACGAAGCCGGCTGCACATGAGCACGGCCGATTGCCTGAGCCATTTTCTCCTACAGACGTCTTAGTATATAATCATTTTTAATTTTTAGAGGAACGTACCTCAAGACGAAAGACGAATGCTTTGAGATCGTCAAATCTAAACGAGCTTCCCATCTATACGTATTCAAATGTCAACGACATGAAATGGCTAACTCGAGATCAGACTGACAGAAATAGTTTGAGCAGTATCTGTTAAACATTCCGGTTGAATTCATTTCGAAAAGAATCTGACGTGGATCGACATACCTCCCGCCCAAAAGAGTCCATCTGGGTTACGACATAGTTCTCGGAGCACTGCCAAATGATATGAGTGAGAAAGATTCACAAAGAAACAGAAAAAGGTAGGGTATACAGCGAGCATCGACAATGAGGTTGTCTTGAACTTCATCCACGTATCTAAACAAGGTCATGTAAGGTTATTCAACCATGGTTCGTTGATCAAGGTCAGGATCACGCACAAAAAGTCAACTTTATGCTTGGTAGACCAATGCTCGGGAAGTGAGCGCAAAAGAGCGTGGGTCCTGTAAATAATTTATAAGAACTCGGAAGTTGGAATACAAAGTATGAAGCTTTTACCTATCCGCTGCATCATAATCGCCGCGCTCAGCTTTCATCTTGGTATAACGTTCGAACAGGTCATATATCTGTTCTCGCTGCCTAGCGAACGTGGATTGCCGTCTTTCGCTGAGGTTGACATAGGTCGTCCTATCAAGGCAATTGCTGTCATGTCCGTTGTGTAACGTTTCTTCCGATCCTTTGATCACTAGGAAGAAAGAAATAAGTATGCACAGCTTGAATTTATCAGATTACCTACCTCCTAAGAACTCATTATAGACTAAAGCTGGTTCAAGTCCTTTCGTCAGATTTTGCGCGAAGTGCGGCCAATATCCGTAACGGAAGGTATCGAACGTAACGATTGGGGACTTCGAGGAAGAGCGGTTAACCATACGCGTTTGTTCAGCATCTTCGTTCGCTGATTCATCGTCTTTATCCTCCAAGTCCATATTCCTATCCACGTTAAGTGTATAGGATGTTTTTTCCGCACGACGATGTTCGTTCGTCCGTGGACCACGCTTGAAAGAAAGATTGCAATCATTCTCTAGAAGCCTGCATAGCTGATCCACCGTCAAAAATAGGGGGAAATGGTGATCTTGAAGCTCGCTGAACCTCTTAGGCAGGTCGGCACGTTCGTCGTCTTCGTCGTCCTCCAACTCCATCATGTTCCCATTTTCCTTCTCCGGATGATTTTGCTGGGCCAGTCGTTCAAGGTCGGCAGCGTTCTTCAGACCGGTCATGCTCGAGATCATCATCTTATGAAAGTAGTCTTGCACTCGGCTGGCAAGAATCCTTGATTGGGTGACGAAGAGTTGTCGGTACTGAACGGCGTTGGAGCTATCTCCTTTGCTCTGCTGGGTTTTAAGCATCTCATAGTTCATCATCTTGAATACCATAGTCGTCGTTTTCCTGCGGACGGTGTCAATTAACATACGAAAGGGGTTCCCTTACATGCGCACCCGGTTCCACTCCTTCCCAGAACGAAACACGACGATCCATGGTCTCGAATATCTTGCTCAGCCTTGGTCAATTCGAATGGAAACGTTGCATCCTGGTCGGCTACAATAGCTGTTGGTTATGGTCAATGCATTGGCTATGATCTTACACCGGTCTGTGACGTACTATTCAACACAGACTGCAGATATTATCAGCATATGGAACGCTATTACGAACTCAACAACAATACCTGAGACATCTTTATGAACTTCTCGAGCCTATAACACGGTAAACGGTAGGCCATGAATATTCAATTGAAGAAAGATACACATACGTTAATATGGAGTGAAGCTGAAGTTGCATAAGAGAGATAATCCACTTTGAAATGCATAGTGCGTCTTACCTCCAACTGGTCCTCCACATTCATCGTTTCGTCTATGATGGTTTCGGTTGGTACGATGGCTGCATGTTCCTCCCATGAGTGAGGAAATATAATATTCTTTCCTTGCGTCTTCGGAGTGGCACGATAAAGACACCTGGAAAGGCTATTAAAGGATATAAAGGGTATAAATGTTAGTATGTACCTGCGACGATATTCGGAACCAGATTGTCCTTGGTGCCTAGCCACCGCACTCCAGAGTCTCTTATCTATTTGGGCATGTGTGTGGATCCCCCAGACACGTAGCACTGAAGCAAATACAATATACAAATAAGCTCGTAATACAGTATATAATCGGTTTATCATAATACCTTGATGATACCTGCCGGTCTCGCTATTAGGGACAACGTCAACCTGGTACTAAACAAATACTCAATATCAAGCAGTCAGAAACGATAAGCGACGTACGATGATTCGAAGGTCCCTCGTAGCCTTAGCCTCATAGATTGGAATGTCTTGTGAAATTCCGGTCAATAGTTTCTGATTGTCGTCAGAAAAGAAGCCTTGAGATAATTGCCTGTCGGATGAATTGATTTAGCTTATGGAATATATAACACATATTACACTCACTGCAATTTGATACGAAGAATGTCCCATATTTTCTGGTCTTCTCGCCGATAGCTCTTCAGATGTTGAATGGCTCGGTTCGATAACATGAGAGGCCATGGACCAAAACCATCGGCCGGTTCCGAGAAGTATTTGGCAGCTTTCAAGGGCTGTATATGCGGATATGCGGGATAGGTCTCTGGGGTTGAGACTGAATCCACCGGAGAATTCGCATCGTCTCGAGTGACCCCTGAAGACTGGAGCCCGCACGAGGCAGGAGACCTAACGCGCTCGTCGACATATACTGACTTGAAATATGCGGATAATGCCGGACCTCGCAGTATATTCAAATATTCCTACGGTAAATGGGTAAGAAAGTGATCAGCAGTGAAGCACAAAAGAATAATACCTCAAGGATCTCCTTAAACTTTACGATACACCGATGAGTGATGTGCGTCGCTTCTGTGCTCGATTTGGGTACGGAATACCCCAGTCCTTGAAAGACAGCTGGATCCACTTTCGGTCGCGCGTCCTGGAGCCGCCTAGCTTGCTTCCTGGCACCCTGGCCAGACTGCTTGCGGGACGGAATGATCATCGTATCCTTTTCTTTGTCGGAGATTTCCAACTTGTCGAAGGCTAGGGTGTTGATTGCCCGTAGAACTTTGGTATACTCGTTGAAATCATGGTGGAGATTCATCAATTCGCGCGGAAGGTCTACTTGAACAAGTCGCATGAACAACTTTCCCAAGTATTCTGTAAATTCAAAGGCCAAAGAGTCGAGATATTCCTTTATCATAAAGCTGGTGCTGTCTAGTAATATAGACGAGAAGAGGTTGAAACGCGCATCGTCCACTGCAAAAGGGATAAAACAGGAGTATGGGCAATGACAGAA
Source organism: Sphaerobolus stellatus SS14 (assembly GCA_000827215.1). NCBI lineage: Eukaryota > Fungi > Basidiomycota > Agaricomycetes > Geastrales > Sphaerobolaceae > Sphaerobolus > Sphaerobolus stellatus. The sequence goes on along the minus strand of KN837113.1, from coordinate 142,606 downwards.
GATTGTACTTACATGCTACGACTAACGTGTATTCAAGGAGATAAGTGGAACCTTGGTATAAGTGTTTGTAAAGTTCCCGAGCTGACTGTGGATTTTGCCGGTCAAGAAACTTATCTACAAAGACAAGAGCAGCTTGAAGGCCTTCCTCAGAGCTGAGTTGCTCGGGTTTGAATAGTTCATAATTGAACTTTGGAATGTCATGAAGGCCTTTGCGTTTGGTCATGTCGATAATGCAAGAGCCGGGGTAGTCACTGGGGCCACTGCTTTCAGTTGAAGTGGGGGTGCTTGGAGAGCCAGACAAAGACTCGGGGGTGGAACTGCAGGACATGTCGGTTCATAAAGGAATCAAAAGAGCGGAAAGTGATAAAGGAAGAGAAGAAGTTCAGGAAGTGACGATGGCCAAGGGCACGCGTTTGCTCAGTCCCGGTAGCAAAATTTGCACTAAAGAGCTTCGCGAGTTGTTTCCGCACATGATCCACCTAGAATCGTTATCCAGCTCATGTATAATACTGAAAACAGAACATTCCTTCATTCTTAATGTCCAGAAAACAGCGGAATTGGTGGAAAGACTGAGCTAAATAGTGCGCGACGCTGCGTCTGCTTTCGCCGCCAGCATTTCTCCTGGAGGTATTGGTTCATTCGCGAAGATCCGAGAGCGTAATTTCAGAAAAGAAATTGGGAGACGTTGGGAAGAGTGCTGTTCATCAAGATTATTTGTGTGGGCTGGGACGGAAGTCGTGTGCACCGGGCATCGGTTTACGCCATACTTCCGGGCCTTCCAGTTGGTGCGCTGTGTTTACCATTGTACTCTGGCGCTGCTTTTGCTCGCTACACAGCCGACAACCCTTCTTGTTCTCTACCTCTATAGACTGAAGGGTAGACTACAGCTCTTCATTATTCGGCCTACGCGCTTTTCTTATTACCTTCCACGTCCGACGCGTATCCTCGTTCAACACAATGATCGCGTCCTCTAGTTTTCAGTGGAGCACCCCTCAGTCCTCGACCTCGACTGCACACGTATCTCCCGTCGTCGCCCAGAGCTCCTTACTCGCTTTGAACTCCAAATACCCTGACTCCCCGTCGTTTTCCACCGTGCAGCACGTTCCAGTCGTGGCTCCCGCAACGCCACCTCCTGCCCAGAAGCGTAAACGCGCTGAGGCAGCCGACGCAGCTCTTCCAGCAGCACCTTCCATGTCGAATAGGAAGAAATCACGCGTCGCAGATGATGCCGAGGCATCCGCGCCTCCCGCCAAACGGCTCAAGAGTCCGACCAAGAAGCCCTCCGTCTCTCCATCTCCCAAGAGTGTCAAACGGAAACGCGCATCGTCTACTGTGTCGTCCCGCAAGACTAGCAATCTCAGCACTCCAGATCGTGTCCGCAGTCCTAGTGTCCGGTCGCGTTCAACCGTCGAATTCGGGACGCTGGAGGCTCCTATTCCTCGCACATGTTCTACTACTCACGATGGGTCATTCGGGGAAGATATCGTGTCGGCAGCTACGGTAATAAAGAGGCTCATGCGGTCCTACAAGGCTTGTGAGTAGACTTGTACGACCGGCTTCCGGTCATACGCTAATGCCTCTCCGCACAGATTTCACAAACCCCGAGAATCGTGAAGACACAAGCTTTGAACCTCATCCGACCGACTTTCCATACGTTGTGCTGGAATATCCAAATACCAACGCTAGGGAAGTATTTCCATTATTAGTGCCTAGGGACGAAGATCATTACAGTCCATTATTGGAAGTCAAGAAATCTTTATTCACTATTATTGATGGTGCGTCATTCTCCGCCCCACGTAACTTTAGTCTAACGGTGCCCATAGTATATTTAACACCTAAACAAGCTAAATTATTCGGAACCTCTCCACAATATCTCCGTCCATCGGACTTTCCCCTTCCGACAGTAGAGCACCTCAGCCCTTCTGCTAAATCCAAATCCCGGTCAGCATCCGCGTCAGCATCTCGGTCAACATCACCTATACCCAAATCCAATGACCTTCTTGCTACTTTGGTGTATGCCAATAACGAACACAATGGTCCGCTGTTTGTATCCACTTTCGCCAGAATCGCCGAGCTCTTGCGAGAAATCAAGAGAGGCGAGCACAACGATCGATTACCCGCGAAACAGACGGCGGATCCTAATATCCATCCTGCTGAATGCACCGATGAGCCCAACCCTATGCGAAAGGTCTTCCAAAGTTGGGACGGTGTCGGAGTCCCACCCAAAATATGGAAAACTATTATCGACGAAACGTATCAGCGTTCCGTCGGTCCTAATGTCCCACTTTTACGAAAGTATCAAGCCTGGTCTAGCGAGGCGTACGGCGAGTTGGAGACCGAGTAAGTGGAATCCTCGTCGCCGTATATCTCGACTAATGTATTTATCCAGATTTGTATCCGATATAATCCATTATATGGGACTCAGTCCATCCTCTCGCTTTTTCGACATGGGTTCAGGTGTCGGTACAGTCGTATTACAAGCAGCTCTTCAGGCAGGCTGCAGCGCGTCTGGGATTGAGAAGATGGAGCATCCCGCGAATATTGCCAAGGGACACTCGGAAGAATTCCACAAGCGCTGTAGAATGTGGGGTGTAGAACCGGGCAAAGCAGAACTGCTTACGGGCGACTTCACGGATGACGTTCGCGTTCATGAACGCATCGTCGACGCTGACGTAGTCTTGTGTAATAACTGGGCATTCAGCGAGAAGCGTACGTACCATTCTGGTTCTGTTCTTTGCATCTTTTCCTGACTCCTACCCCAGTTAACCAGCAACTATTAAATCACTTTTTGGATATGAAGGAAGGCGCTGTCGTAGTTTCTCTTCGGTCTTTTATTCCTTCCAACTTTCGTCTTACTGAACATACTGTAAGTACATGCCGGCGTTCCTCGAGTGAATGGCTTACTTATTATGCCTCAGATTGGATCACCTGCAGCTATTCTCCGCGTAGAGGAACGTCCCTTCTCCGCCGGTTCTGTCTCATGGATGTGTGGAGGAGGGGTTTATTTCATTAATACCATCGATAGAAGTATGATTGCAGCTTTCCATGAACGTCTAGAAAGCGAAGGAACATCTCGTAGCCGATCCACCAGGAGCCGACGATGAATAATCGCTTTCCCCTTAAGTTGACTGCGTAATACCTCAGGCAGTCCTCGATGCAAGTTACATTTACTTATTCTTTTTTATGGACGGTTGTATACCCTTAATTTTCTTCGAACTCTTTCTCCTTCATTTGTTTCAAGCATTAGATTCAGCATTGGTTGCTCCCTTCTGCTTTCAATGCTATGTTAGTGTTGTTGTTGTCGTTGTTTACAATATATCGTGTAATATGACCGCGGAAAAAAGAAATCGAATTTGACTACAGAAGTTCGTATTTGTGAGTACACGCTGAACAAATACATCGCGTAAAGAAAAAATATATCCTATCCTATGATAGTCCTGGTATCAAACATCCTGAACATAATTACCTGGAATCAAATCAGCGTCTGAAAATTGTCATGTATATCGAAATATCTCACCTGGGAACACGCCTTGCTGGCCATGTACCTTACCAGTCCACCAATCATCCTGACTACCAGTCCTTTCCACGATCTCGATCCGGTCACCGACACTGAAGGAGAGATCGCCATCTGCTTGAGCCTGGAAATCATACAACGCGACGACATATTGAACAGCGGGTTTTGGTTTCGGCTTCAAAGGTGGAGGAGGTGGAGGTGGACGCTTAGTTGCAACAGAACTTGCGGAAGCCGAGTAAGGAGGAGGAGCTACCGCAGCAGAAGGAGGGGGTGGAGGGGGCGCTTTCTTGACAAAGCTTGATCCGCTAGAACTGGTAGATGCAGCGGTATTAGCCCTATTTAAACCTGAGCCTGCTGGAGCACCACGAGTGGTGGCTAATATCTTGGCTGCAGAACGATGTTAACGACGGGCACTGGTATAAAATAAAGAAACAAAGCGTACCGGTCGAGACAACCCGCTTGGTGAGCGACAAAGCTTCAACGCGTTCGCTGACGTCACCACGCCGCACTTGCCACTCATCGGCGATTTCAGCAGTGGTATTTGGAACGGAGTACCTGCCCTCTGAGAAGCCTTGAAGTTTCTCCAACATCAAGTAGAATATATTTAATCTACACACGTCAGAATATGCTGAATATAGAAGATATGCATCTCACTTACTGCATATAATAGTAGGAGTGGAAAAGAGGCTCGATGAAGCGAGTCGCCATTTCCATGAATTGTGGCAGCTCCGCCTTCAAGGTATTGTTATAATGTTCATATTCGGCCGCTGCTGCTTCGTATTCCTGTTCAAGCTAAATTATTGTGAGCAAGATTGCACACCACAAGGCCCTGCATTATAGTATAGACACACCTTGAATAAGTTCTTCTCGTCGCTGAGTGACTTCTCCTTCTTGTCCCTCAGCTTGGTGAGAGAGTTGGAGAATCGATCATAATCCGTGAGCTAATAAGGTTATCAAAAGTTAAATATTAAGGAAATAACAGGTAGTCTATGTTCATACCTTATGGTCACGCTTTGTGATCGTCTTGCGCAGTTGTTTCGTGATGCCTTGCAGCTCCTTCGCTGGCTGGAGAACTTTACTTTGAATAAGATCCAGTTCTGGAGCCAATGTTTCTCTCATCTCTTCCATGACAACTTGATAGGTATCAACATTGTCGACGGTTGCTGCGGCTTCAGGATGCTTGGTGCCAATGTCGAATTCTCCCGAAAGAGGATGGAAGATGTTAGCAAAATGAATAGCCCATTGCTGTCCCGAAGAGAGCATGGCTGTGAACATAAATTAGAATATGTGTGGCCATCATCGGCATAGATCGCGTACTGTTGACATTCTCTGCGAAGAGCTTAGAGTCTTTGAGCAATTTCTCGACGGCGCTCTCCATAGCAGTGAATCTGCGGTGATATTCATCGAATTCAGGATCAGCAGACCCTAATAGTATATTAGCTAGGCGATTTGTGAAAGAGGGACACCACATACTCTTCGACATTCCGACCTTGGTGGTCACCAGGAATGGCGTCCTGCAAAAAGGAGTCAAAGGCAGCACCACCAGTTAAAATCATGAATATTCACCGCTTGATCGCCTTTGCTATTCCCTTCATCGCTGCAAGAGTAGTGAAAGAAAGTAGAGCTGTACGTTAGCGACTGCGCCAGGTACTGAGTTATTATGACGGCGGTGGAAGCGCGCTAAGCCACAATTGCAAGTCCGCCGCACTGCCCGTTTAGCTTGATTCTGGTAACTGCGGCCGCGACGCCGACACCGACGCGTATCGTTATTCTCTCAAACCAACGATGGTCAACATGTCGTCGAGGGCGACCCACGAGGACAACATTCTCGCTATTCCAACCACGACCACAGTGCCGTCACCTCAAGAGCCCAGCTTATACGATCCATTTCGCGGCACGGACGTGCCAATTATCATAGACAATGGTGCAACCACACTTCGCTGGGGATTCGCTACTGCAACCTCGCCGGTTTCCCAGCCGAATATCATCACAAAATACAAGGAACGCAAGACGAACAGACCGTTGCTGCTCTTTGGTGATGCCGTCGAATTTGAAGGCGGTGCCAAGGCCCAAGCACGCACACCTTGGGAAGGAGATGTTCTGCTCAATGTGGACGCTTTGGTTGGTGCTTTCTTGCTCTCTAACGTTGCCAACATTACTTACATTTGGTCACGTGATCGCGTCAGGAGAACGCGTTGGATTATGTTTTTATCAATTTAGGGATCGATACCCAGTCTGTTGAACATCCCATCTTTATGACTGAACGTCTTGCGTCACCTTCGCATTCGAGAGCATGTGAGTGGACGCGATTCCGAAAGAGGACATGCTAAAGCTGCTATTTAGTGACTTCCGAGCTCATGTTTGAGCAATACACTGTTCCGTCGCTTACTTATTGCGTCGATTCGCTCATGTCATTGTATCAAAACAATCAGCCTGCTCCTGGACAAGCATATATGACGGATGGCTTAGTAGTATCGCTCAATACTGCATCGACTTCCGTTATTCCCGTTCTTCATGGCAAGGGGATCATGAGCCAGGCGAAGCGGTAGGTTTCTTGTTGCCTACTGCTCGCTATCTTTGACGGTAGAAAGAGCTTCCTAGAATCCCATGGTCTACAACGCAGTCATATGACTATTTGCAGAAGCTGATCCAGCTCAAGTATCCCAACTTCCCTTCGCGTATCACTTCATCCCATGTTTCTGTAAGTGCCCAACTTGTGCGCGGTATACCCTTAACTAATAAGCCTCTAGTGGATTTTTCAAAACACATGCGAATTTGCGCCCGATTATACCGCATTGCTACGGACTATGAAAGATCCGGCTCAAATGCGAGCTCATGAACGGATTATTCAGTTTCCGTTTGCAACACCAGTGGAATCTGAGAAAACCGAAGAGGAATTGACCCGCATTTCGGATCGCAGGAAAGAGCAAGGTCGCCGATTACAAGAAATGGCTGCTAAGCAACGATTAGAGAAGGTAAATAAACCTTTTCTCATCTTATCCCAGATTTATAACCGTTTTTTGGCCCAGCTTCAGCAAAAGGAAATCGATTTAGCATATCTCGTTTCGCTTAAAGAAAGTCGCGGCGAGCTGAGAAAGGCAGAGTGGCTTGTCCGTGCCATTTGCTTGCCTGTGCTGTTCCCTTGACTGATGAACTGTCTGTTAGGCGCGGCTAGAAGCAGAAGGCTTTGATGATGAAGCTTCCCTTGAGGAGACCATTAAGAAATTGGACTCGAGTGTCAAAAAGGGCAAGAAGAAGGAAGGCGAAGGCGAAGACGTGCCGATGGTAAGTTTGCAATCTTGGCGTGCTACCTTCACCTTCTGATTCATTCTAGGAGGAGCCATCTTATCCTTTACTAGAAGTCCCCGATGATCAGGTCAGTCGATCCCTATATTTCATTTGCAATTTTCTTATATCTGTATCAAGCTTGACGAAGACGCCCTCAAAGAAAAACGAAGGCAGAAGTTGTTAAAGGCTGGCTGGGAAGCTCGCCAGAAAATCCGTCGTGAAAAGGAACGTGAAAGGGCAGAGAAGGAGGATCAGGCTCGTCGCGAACTTGAGGAGCGAGAACGTGACTTTGACGGCTGGACTTCTCGACTAAAAGGGGAACACGAGGTGCGCTTATTCGAAGATGGTACAAGCAATATTCCTAACTCGTTACTCAGGCCATGATGGACAAGCTGAAGGAAAGAAAACGGCGCCGAGCGGCTTTGAGTGACCGTAAAAGTGCCACTGCCCAGGCGCGAATGAAAACCATAGCAAGTCTAGCCAGTGAGACTCCAACCACCAAGAAACGAAGAAAGGGCAATGGAGGTAGGGAGTGATCCCGTATACCGTAATACTTATCTAATAATTACTCTTAGAGGATAATTTCGGTGCCAATGATGAAGATTGGGCTGTATATCGGAAAATTGTGAGCCAGGTTTCGTCCCTTGCGCACTAAGACTAAATAGTATGTTTTACTAGAATACTGCTGCATCGTCGGATGAGGAAGATGATATTTCGCAATTACAAACCATCGAGGCAAAGTTGTTGGAATTCGATCCATCTTTCACAGAAGCGGATACATATTCATCTTTAGCAACCCAGCGTTCTGCTCTCGTTGAGACCTATTTACCTCGGTATCAAGACAATGATATAGCGGGACAATGCCGCATTCACTTGAATGTCGAAAGATGGCGGGCATGTGAGCCTTGGTTTAACCCGAGCATGGCAGGAATTGATACTGCAGGATTGGGCGAAGTCATTGCTGGTATCCTATCAGGCTTCAGCGAAGCGGAAAAGGCTCGTCTTGTTAAGGTACGAAGCCTCTTATCTTCCAATACCGTAGCTTATGGTTCAGGCATAGAACGTATTCATTACTGGTACACCTGCACAAATACCTGGACTGTCTGATCGTCTGTTCAACACGCTTCGTCCCATTTTGGACCCAGATATGGAAGTGAAAATTGTGAAGGCTAGTGATGTCGGTTTAGATGCATGGAATGGTATGAGAGCGTTTGCCAACGCTGACAAGGACAATATGGTCCGATATGGAGTGTCGAAAGCGGAATACGACGAGTGGGGTGGTGAGCGTATCAAGCGCTGGTGGGGAGGTAACTGGAACTGGGCCGTGTAAAGCTGTTCTGCTATACATATTTCAATGTTCTCTCTGGCTATTGCGTTATCTTGTTTGTTCCATGTTGTCTTGTGTAGTTTGTACAGTAAAGTTATGTAACCAGCAATTTGCACGCATGATACTTGTGCAACCGTGCAATATGCTACTGTCTAAGGTATCTGTATGTAATGAATACATGTGCTCTGGGCTTTACCTTTTAGGACAACCAATGATTGAATTGAGAATCAAGTCATTGAACATTAAATATGTTGTACACAGCCGTGTCATTTCGTATGAGGAAAAGGAGAGAGAAAATCACTAGAAATAGGGAGACAACAGTCTATGACCATCACACTCAACAGCAGTTTGAGGCCTGGCTGTTCTGCTCTTGGCCCACATTGACACCCTTCTCGCCACCTCCAACGCCGGCACCCGTAGCTGCAGCCTCTGGCTGCGAATCTATCAATCGAGTCTTTATGTCACTACGGCAAATGAATCAGCAACCGTTCATGTGGCATATTTTGCTATACTCACCGAGCGAGAGTAAAGAAGGCTTCCTCGACACCTTCATTGACTTTCGCACTAGTCTCCATGAAGCGAATTCCTAATTCATTCGCCAACTCCCGACCCATGTCTTCTGTAACTGCCCTCTTCTCAACCCAATCAGACTTGTTACCGATCAGAATCTTATTCACGCCTTCAGAAGCATGTTGCTCAATATTCGCGTGCCAGGTTCGGATGTCTTACATTCCAACGGGTGAGTATTCTGATCAGCCTGAGACGAGTAACACATACTGTTGAAAGAGCGTTCGTCTGTTACATCATAAACTAGGAGGATACCCATTGCACCGCGATAGTAAGCAGTCGTTATGGTCTTGAAACGTTCCTGGCCTGCTGTGTCCCACTGCATATATTGTCAGTCCGCGGCAACAACGACGGAATGCGTGACTCACAATTTGCAGCTTAATACGCTTTCCATCTAACTCGATTGTTCGAATTTTAAAGTCGATTCCGATTGTTGTAATAAATGAAGGTGTCCATGCGTCGTCACAGAAACGAAGAAGGAGACACGACTTTCCAACACCTGAAGAAGTTATAGCTATTGCAGAAAGCCGCGTTTATGTGCAGCTCACCAGAGTCGCCAATAAGGAGTAGCTGGAAATTAAAGTCAGAATGCACGAATGAGACATGGAGCGGGGTTAGCGAACCTTGATTAAGAAGTCATAATGGGGTGGTGGCATCGTGAAAGACGGCTATAATTCGAAATCCTTTAGCAATAGTAGTCAAACGAAGAAGAGTAGTACGAACGGCAGGATAGAATAGGAGATTAAGAGGGGCTGGTGGATCGACTGCGCTGCACTAGTTGTCAACAAGCGATGCACCTAAGCTGTGGTGATGGGACTCTGTGACCAGTCACTATCGTCACGCCCCTCTCCAGCCACACAAGCTCATATAATGCCGATCAACCAACCATCGAACCAGATAAAGTCTGTTTGCCTTATATTTGTTGATTTGAGGTACTAACCATCACATAGGCTCACAAACGTATCGATCGTACGCCTTAAGAAGGGCGGAAAACGATTCGAGGTGTGTTGTCCGACTATGAGATCATACCCCTAACACATTACATTCCCTCAGATCGCTTGCTACAAGAACAAAGTACAGGAATGGCGTAATGGCGTAGAAACTGATTTAGATGATGTTCTGCAAATCTCGAATGTCTTTACCAACGTATCGAAAGGAGAAGTTGCGAAGGCCAATGATCTGCAGAAAGCATTCGGAACCTCGGATAGAGACACGGTCGTTAAAGAGGTATGTTTCACTTCTTGAATGTTCGAGTTTTATCTAATGGTCTGTAGATTTTGAAGAAAGGGGAAATGCAAGTGGGTGAGAAAGAGCGAGAACACGAGCTGGGAAGTTTATGGCGTGAAATCGCAACGCAAGTTGGAGAAAAATGTGTCGATCCTTCCACTCAGCGACCGTATCCAGTTGGAATGATTGAAAAGGCCATGACTGAAGCAGGATTTAGTATAAAGCAGGGCAAGAATGCCAAGAGTCAGGTATGTAGATCGTCTCCACTTTATATTGCAATATGCTGAGTAATATGCATAGGTCCTGGAATGTATTAAAGTTCTCCAAACAAACTCCACCTTGCCAATTCAACGTGCTCGCATGCGAGTGAGGGTGACGGTTCCTACCGCTGATAAGGAGCGCTTGAAACCACGCATATTGGAGGCTTCCGAGAAAGTAGAAGGCGAAGACGACGGCGATGAAGACTGGATGATTGTAAGAGATTCACATACTCTGAGCTACTGATACTGATTACTTGTAGACTATGCTTATAGATCCGGGACAGCTACGCGTCCTTAACGATCTTCTACAGAAAGAAGTCAAAGGCAAGGGTCGAATCGAAACACTCTCGTTCGCTGTTACGGCGAATAGCTGAACAGCACACAATCTCTGTACTGTATCCTGGACTTTCGGAATGTTGCATGCCAATAGACGATATTCTGTACTCGAATGATTTGCTCAATATTCTACGGAACATGAAGAACGATCACTCTGAGCGCATTTATGTCGGCTCGAAGTTATCTGGGCTTAATATATATTCACTCTTAAGATCAGTCTCTGCGATGTGTCATCCTTATCACCAGTTACCTACATGTTGCATGCTCGATCCTTTCTGAGATCAAATTCCGTTGTGAGTCACACTCCATCATAATGAGAATCAAGAATAATATTGGAATTAAAAGGACTTGGAATTATATCGAATTGAATAATTTTCTATCTATTCTCGGTTGCAGGGTGGGCAGAAATGAAAGATAAGTTGGTTTTGGTTTGAAGTTGGTTTGAAATGTTCTTTGAAATGACTGAAGAATAGCGGAAATTGGAAAAAAAAAAAAGAGAAGATGAATGATGAATGGCTGTAGATGGATACCTGGTTCCCTCAGCAGCGGCTCGGTTTTTTTTTTTTTGTGTTTTTCTTTTTTTTGTGGTCTGCATTTGCGCGTCTCGCCTGGCTCGTCGGAATATGCATATGGAATAACGTCGCGGACCGCGGGGTACCTGTGCAGGAGAGGATCAGCGGTGTCGCGTTTGGCCTTTAACCCTGCATGTATCCTGAAGCTCGATGAGTATGAAATCAACGATGAACGGATAAATATTACTTACGGAGTATGTCAGGCCCAACGCAGAACTCCAAACGAACCGCCGACGTGCTCTGCACTTCCCTGCGACGATATCGTGTATCTGAAAAGCAAAAGGTCAGTAGAAGACAGCGACTTGGCTTGGGTCAAGATGGGGACGAGCCTTGCCACCGTCGAAGGTACCTGCGCGAATATGGGACCAAGTCAGCCATCGGCGAGTCATGCAATCGGTTGAAAATTCTTACCTTTTCCACTAGAAGGGCCCAGCGCGAACTGTGTCATATCCTACTGCCCATACCCATACCCATACCCATACCCATACCCGCCCCGTCCCGGACGTCGGAGTCCTCCTCCAGGCATACTCCGGCACACCCGGGTCGGCCGTGGGCAACATCCTCCCAATCCTCTCCTCCACAGGTACCCCGGATCCAACGAAGCGTTATTCAGAATGCACAACCGAAAAGCCAGGCTTGCGAGACGTTGAAGGTGACCATGATACCGAGCATGCCTAAGGAGGGTTAAATTAAAACAAAAAGTGAAAGAAAGTGGGAGTGGAATAAAATAATCGAATAAGATAGAAAAAAGAGGCGATGCGCCTGCAACCAAAAGAGAGAGAGAGAGAACAATGAATGAAATAAGAATAATGATATAATGTCCACATTAAAGCGTCCTCCTCGCTCTTCTCGCCCAAGGCGTCAAGGGATCCCAAAATTCAGCACGATTACGGATCTCCGCCTTGTCGTCCCATTCTTTCCTCAACTCCCCAATACCCTCCCGTCCCGCCACCTCCCAGTTCTCTAACAACCAAAATATGGTTTGTTCCAAAGACAACACTCTTCGCTCCAAACGCTGCAGTTTGTCTCCCTCCTCCATTCCTCCGAGAATCATCTGAAGCTTTTGGGGATCCACGGTACGTCGACGGAAAGGAGGAGATTTGGGCGAGGGTGGCGTGCGGGGCAGGATCACCTCCGCTTGGACCTGCTGTGTGGTCCGATCTGAAAACACGTCACAAGGTTCATCGTACGTGGAATGGGTGTGGACTGAAGACCTTGAAGACGTGGGGGAGATAGAATGGGGTGAATTCCTTTGGCCTGTACCAACAACGATGGACGTGTTATTGGGAGGCGTACACGGACCATCTGAATGTCCATATGCGATGCTTTGCAAACGACGTCCACGATGGAAAGGTAATTCCTCTTCTTCATCCCCTGAGTGGCTCGGAACTCTGTATAGACATGAATATAGAGAACTACACAAAGTAAAAAGGACACTTACAGCCCCATTATTTGTTCCGAACCCCATGTACAGTTTGATTGGAGCTCCAAGTCCACGCCATAAATTGCAGATTCCACCTCGCTAGGTGTTTCTTCGATGATCGGAGACAGATGACCTGCATGGCGAGGATAAGGGGGTATAGAGACTCCGTGGCCCGGAACTCTGTAAAATGAATCAGTATAAAGAGACACGAAGAAGAATTGAGAATAAAGACTTACAGCCCCATATCCGGTTCCGAACTCCTATCCATCCAAGACCCGGCGTCTTCAATATCCCATTCCTCATCATCAGTCGCTGTTGTATCGAACGGGGGTTTGACTAATTTGAGGTCACCGTCGGTGAAAAAATCGTCGTCTGACAAATCCACCGCTGAGGAGATAGTGGACGAGCTACGCGCGTGAGCCTCCTTGAACAACAGGAGGCGAGGACTGGAGACAACAGAGGATACGGTGATGTCGAATGGGTGTGCATACCGAGTGGGACAGTGCTCCGTGGCGCACTTGACGTCTTTCGGATGTTGTTGAGTTGGTGTCCGTACCTCTATTGCCGTGCCCGGGGTCTCGATGTTTTCTTCGTCTTCGTTCGTGATCGAAAATTCTTCATCCTCATTCTCAACCTCAACCTCAGCCTCCACCTCAACATTCTCAACCCCAATCTCAACCTCAGCCTCAGCCTCGTCATCAGCCTCGGGCTCAGCCTCCTCCTCCTCATCATCATCATCATTATCACCATCTGAAGCCCCTTCTACTTCTACGTCTCCTTCAACACCTCCACTGTCCACATCGCCAGTTTCGATTTCTCGCTTGAGTGTGATAACAAGACGAGTTCGCATACGGATTATTTGGCATATGAGCCACGAAAACAACCGATAAACTGAGCGACAAAATATAACCACCCCCAACACGAACAGAGCGACAGACATGAACGAAGGAATCTGCACCTGAATAATACAGAATTCCTGCTCGAAGCCCTTGACGGCCCGCGCCGGGAGCAGCCAAAACAAGATATCTTCGGAGATTGTGAATCGTCCGAGCGTTTGCCAGGCAAGCGGGATGATACCGCGAGAACGTCTGAAATAAAAGAATGAGTAAATGGCTGAGTGGTGCAATGCGCGATGAAAACGTACGTGGAGCCTGTACAAACTCGTTTCAAGAATGGAGTCGAGATGTCGCGAGGTATGATAGAGAGAAACGCGGACAAGTCGTTCCTGTTGAACTGACCGCTCCAGAAGATGGAGACGATCGAATGGTATATTTGCTTTTTACGATATGTCGTCCTCATAGATGGTATAGATGGCGAAAAGACGCGGTGCCAAATCCGATTGATAGGAAGAGGTAATGATTTTGTGGTGGAAGATGGCCTGCAAAGTTCGGTAAGATAAGCACGTTTTTTTGCATTCATAGATAAGTACTTACACGGACGAAACATAAGCAAGATTTTTGAATATATTCAAGAATTTTTCCCGATTTGTTTGTGCTTTTTTAACGGGACTGTAAAGCGTGCGTAAGATGTGTATGCCTACGGCTTTCGTATCATAAGCAGTTACTCACATGAATGAAATGTTTTTGAGGTTTTCAAAAATATTTTCCGTCTTTTTAGAGGAAGTTTGGAATGGACTGTAAAATATGTGTAAGATATGTATACCTACGCCTTTCGCACATGTAACTACTCACTTATATGAGATGTTTTTGAGTCTATCGAGAACACTCTCGGTGTTTTTAATTAATTTGGGAGACGAGCTATCAAAGGTCGGTAAGATGTCTGATGGTTCGTATCAGCAGATAAATACTCACATAGTATTCAAGTTTGAAACGCGCCAGTTCAGAGGCGTCTTGGGAAAGAGCTTTTGACCCTGCTCGACTTTGCAGAGGGTGCTGTACAATGTGCGTCAGATATGGCTTCCCCTTTCATGAGATGGATGCTTACTTCGACAGCCTTAAACTGCTGTATGAGATTATATCAGGGATGTTACCCATGATAGTTGGTCCAGACGATTCATATTCGCCTTTAGGACTGTCAAACGCAAGGTCAGATATTTAGGACTTACGCTTTCGATGGTTAGAAATTACGACTCACCAGCTTAAGCACTTAGGTGCACGAGATCCCATAACCTGTTTCCCAGCCAGTTCGTGAAGAGATACTGGCGAGCGGTCATAGAGGATGAAGAGGGTGAAGAGCATAGCAGCGATGAGGGACAGTTTTTTACTGGACAACATCGTGGTAGCGGATAAAGAATTGAATGCTTAATAATGCCAGCTCTCTGACCTTTATACGTTCCCCCCATCCTCGAAATAAAGTTCACGGGATTAGAAATTAGATTCAGGGATTAGATTCCGGTTGCAAGCTTTGTAAACTCACGTGCAGAGTTCTGAGTGAGATAGAAAGACCATGTAGACTGGACTCGCAGACCAGTCCCCCCGAATCACAGCGACCGATAAATTGCATGGTATTGTTTTGTTTTAGCCCAAGTCGAGGGAGGAGACACGCTTTGGAACGGTGTGACCAATTGCAAGTCACGCATCACGTGATCGTGTCAAGCGCCAACGCGTTACTTCTATCCTCGAATATAAGTTTGAGATTATAAAGAACAAATAAAGAGCTGAGTAACGCACACACATAATCCGCGTTATTTTGTATTTGATTTTCGCATACTGATACATTCCCTCAGACGTGTCCTGTACAGGTCAATTTCAGGCTTTATTAAATAATGGTTACATGTTCAGTTCCTATCTCGCGAAAGCTCCTCAAGAACTGACACAACAGGTGCACTATCGTTGGTGACAACGGGGCGCAGAACCTGGTTCCAATTTTCTGACCACGAACACCATTCCCATTCTGGATGGCGGGTTTTGAAATAGGACTTCAACGCTGCTAGCTTCGCCGAGTGAGGAAAGGATGCGAGAATGCTCTGGAGGGATTGTTATTTTGGGTATGCGCACGGAAAATGATATGCTTACGGTCAAGTGAAAGGCCAGTTCTTCAGCGTTTTTGAAGACGAGCCCGTTTTTGCCATCCAATACAAGCTCATTCAAACTAGAATGACACTGAGTAATCGACCAAAGTCTGAAAACGACAGCCTACCATTTGAAATCCAACGCCAGCACAGGTAGTTCGCACCCGAACATATCCACAATCTTCATCGGCAAATCGAGAGCTGACGAACTAGAATGTAGCGAGACGCCGAGGTCCGCAGCTCCCAATAATAATGGATAGTCTTCCGGCTCCAGCCACAAACTTCTACACCGCACAAATTGCCATTTCTCGTCTTGCTCGAGTTCATGGACTTTGCGCATGTAATGTTCGCGAAGTGGACCTTTTCCGGTCACGACACAGAAGACTTTAGGCAATCGACCTTCCTGGCTGCGAGCCTCTTTCTCATATAGACTGAGAGCATCGAGGAGGATACTGAAGTCTTCGTCTGCTGTCCAGCTTGTGCTGGACACGATGAGAGCGGGGCGTTCAGGACGTCTGTTGTGGAGAGGCGAAGAAGGATAGATAGAGGTAGAGGTTGCAGCAGGAGCGAGGGTTGTGAATGCGGTCGATTCGGGCAATTTATGAGACGGGAAGAATGAGCCCAGAGTAGGATCAAGGGAGGATGATAGACGAAGAAAGAGCTAACGAAGAATGTAAGCAAGAAGGGTATATCCGGGAGAAAATAACGTACATCGTGAACTTCTGATGGTAAACAGGAATGGAAGTGCGCTGGAGGCCTATCATGGAGGACTATTTTCTTTCCTCTACATAAAGGTGAAACTTAGCTGCATTTACACATTAGACTCGACTCACTGTAAATTCCACTCTTTGACCAAATAGTCTCGCATAGCCTGGGTGACGAAGACATGCGCAAACGCAGATTTGCCAAAGAATTGCTCAAATCTATAATGCCGTCAATACTGACACCATATAGCAGTTATATGCGCACCTTTTAGCAAAGCGGACAAGAATATGCTTGTCCCCTAGCTTAAGTGCCAAGATGGAATAGCCAAGGTTGTGCCAGTCGATGATGACCTTGGATCCGCGTAACTTTCCTGCAAGCCACACTAGTGCTAGGGTAGGTATGCTTGGCGGGTTCTTTCTGGAAGACTGAGCTGAACGGTGGGATGGAGAAATAGAAGGACCGACTGCTAACCTGGACGAGAATGTATTGAGGCGGCTCCTTCAAACTGTAGAACAGGGCAGAGAAAATCGTAACTAGTTGATATACGACCTTTATTGGGGCCAGGAGGAGGAAGAGGTGCCGGGGCAGCTTGGAGATGAAGCTGGGTGGTTCGGGCAAGTATACGAAGCGGACGCGGGGAATTGTGAGGAGAGAAGGAATCACTCGAGAGCCTGGAATACAATTAACATCTAGCATACAATATGACAATGAATGCGCACCCTTGTATCCTATAACATAGGTTTCAAAGTCGTTGCTGGCAAAGCTCTGGGCGTGGTACATGATGCGCGGGCTGCGGCCAACGTCGCCGAGCACCACGACGGCCACAGAGCGGTGGAGAGGAGAAACATCCGAGCGAACATGAAGGGTAGTTGCGACGAGGAGAATGGCAGCGACGGTTGCAGCGAGGGCCAGGACGGTGGACGCGTCCAGAGGCATTGCGGATACAGTAGCCGTGCGCGCTAGAACAGACGCCCGCGTTGGAAGGGGTATATAAAGCGCTCGGGGTGCGTTGCAGGTTCTTCACAATGTCTACGTGTCCTCGCTACTAGAGTCACTTGCAGTCTTGCAGTTTTCTGCCATGGGCATAGCAGGCGCTCGCAAGGACACAGAGTATCTTCTCGTTGTCAGACATGCGTAGGGACCCTCGTTGCCCGAACGCTTCATAATTCGAGATACATCCTTTGTCTATAGTAGTTTTTTAATGATATTACTATCCGCTTTCACGACACGTATCACTACGTAGCACCGCCTGAGAAGATGCTGATCGCGATGGGAGGGCCTCGAGAACGAGCAGCCAGTAGCATTGCCCCGAATCCGTGACTTGTGTTACTTTATGGAATCCTTTCACTGCCTTCGTCTATAAGACCCTTTAGTCTGCTTTCTCCTTGCCAATACCACCGTCTTTCTCCCAGATCTCCCTCTGAAAATGTCTGCAAATACCACCCGCGCCAAGCCCTTCGTTATTGCCTCGCGCGCATCGAAGCTCGCACAAATCCAGACATACCTCGTCCGCGACGCCCTCCAGGCCCTCCATCCCTCGGTTGCCTTCGATGTCGCTCTCATGTCGACTGAGGGCGATAAGAATCAGTCCCAGGCTCTTTACATCCTTGGTGGGAAATCGTTGTGGACAAAGGAGCTCGAGGTGGCTCTCTTGGACGGCGAGGTAGACATTCTCGTGCACAGTCTGAAGGACGTCCCCACCGTTTTGCCTGATGGGTGTGAACTGGGTGCCATCCTTGAGAGAGAGGACCCCGCCGATTCGCTTGTCGTGAAAAGTTCTCTGCCTTACAAGACGATTGAAGAGCTGCCCGCTGGCAGCGTAGTTGGGACAAGCAGTGTGCGAAGGGTTGCTCAGCTGAAGAGAAAGTTTCCTGAGCTCGTTTTCAAGGACGTTGTGAGTTATGCCATCATCTCAACGCTAGAAAATTGTCTCATCCGTTTTTCATTTAGCGAGGAAACTTGTATGTTGCATGACCACTGGGATTTTGGCTTTATAGCTGACTTTTACTAGGAATACCCGTCTGGCAAAATTGGATGCACCTGAGGGCGAATACAGCGCTCTCGTTTTGGCAAAGGCAGGTATGGTTCGCATGGGCTGGGACAGCCGTATTTCTTCAGACATCGTACCCCCAACGCTCTACCATGCTGTGGGCCAAGCTGCGCTTGGTGTTGAGATCCGCAACAACGACCCCGAAACCAAACGCATCGTCGAATCGCTTATTCACAAACACACTGATTTGAGATGTCGTGCCGAACGCTCGTTGCTTCGAGTTCTTGAAGGCGGTTGCAGTGTCCCTGTCGGAGCGGCTTCCCTCCTCGACGAGTCGGGGAAGCTCACCTTGACGGGAACCGTTACCAGCTTGACTGGCGATCGTCATGTCGAACAAACGCGAACCAAAGAGGTTCATACCGTCGAAGATGCGGAGGCCTTGGGACAGGAAGTTGCCCAGGCATTGATTAAGACTGGCGGCAAGGAAATCTTGGATGAAGTAACACAGGATAGGACCTCTAGACAGACCATGGGCGACAAGCTTTTGGGCACACAACCTGAGAAGCAGACCTAGATTTGCTTCATGTACTTGTTAACTCTGCTGTACTAAGTATTGCTGTTGATTTATAGATAAGTTATAGCGTTGGTTTTCTCCTGGGATATACGGAATTTCTTTTTGCAAACAAATATACTTCTTATTGTACTACATTACAAGTGTGACAGTCTTAGCAGTCATATACTGAAATTCAGTTATACGAGGAGGATTCGCAGCCTAATCCAACTCTCGATAAGACTTTACGGCTCATGGTCTCTTGAAGGAAGTCATCCAGGCTGGTTCTTGAATTTTAGGTTTTTGCCGGCGATCTTCCATCCGCTCCGGCATTTCGACTTAAAACTTCTTGGCTTTCTCTCACTGTTGCTGCATATAGCTGTATCACGGCTTAACATCCTCTGGGCATCGTACTCGGAAATCGGCGTTCCGAAGTTGTCTAATCTTTCGATGGAGGGCATAAATTGCGCTGCACGATATTAATTCCTGAAAAAGACCCGTTTACTTGGTGAACCAGACTCCCGTGATATTATGAACTACCAAGGAACAATGTAGTCGTAGTATGTTTCCCTTTATTCCCCTTAACATTGAACGTGGATCATTTAGAGTACTCTTTCTGTCAATGGAGCGTCCGGTTTGGAATAATGGGGAATAACACTAAGGTAATCTTGTATTATTATCAGCATAAGACCATTGAGGCATCATGATATTGCTTCAAACTTACTAATGCAGTTCCTCGCCATCCCGAACATATCTCTTTCATTCTTCTTCAGCTATGTATTCGAAGATAAGGCACAGAAAATAATATGAGTTTATAGTAACACCTTCAACTAGTAGAAGGAAGAAAATGAAGGGTTCCCAGCTCCTTCACAATTTAATACTTGCTAACGGCTCCGAAGCTGGATCAACGATCCTTGACCAAAGTAACTTTTGCAGGATCACTTCGTTGATTTCAAAATTCCCCAAATCCACATTGACAGCCCCACCGATCTTGATCAATCCGCTTATATCAGTCGTCCCGAACTGCTCTAATAACTCGACCAAGGCGGTGATGTCAAACGCAGTATTAAAACGGGCCATGCAGACCATAGAAGGAATAGAATTCCCAATGTAATTGTTGGCGAGGATCTTATCACTGTAAAGCTTATCGGTGATGGTGCCTAATGCCATATGCAAGAAGAAATACATGAGTGGTTACTCGTAGCAGGCTGGAAGCATGTTGGACGTACGGAACAGTTTATCGAACCTTTCCTGTTCAGATTGCTCCAGAGTGGGCCGGAGCGAAACGCGAACGATGGACTTGAGGTCGGAAACTTCATTCCCTTGTTGGCTTGGAGTTATGTAAAGTTGGCCAATGTTTAATTTAATGGGACCCGTAGTGGCGATGGCGTCCTATACTTGCCTTCATGAATAAAAAGGAAATATAGTACACAAAGAAGAGCTGGCTTACGCTAAGGCTTTTAAATACATCGATGGCTTGGGTAATTTTTTGCTGGAAGGAAAATAGGTAAGAACTAATGAAGTCGTAGCATGGAACTAATTTACATACGGGTATCCTCTGACAGACCTTGATGAACAAACGATCAGCTATAAATGGTCCCGAAGGAAATTTATGCTCATCGAGTAGACGAGATGGAACGACTATTTTCTCGATGGTTTGCCTAAATCTCGCGTACTTGTCGTCGAGCGGTGTCTGGTGTAGAATCAGGGATATTGTACCTGACTTTGCGATATATAACGAACCAAAGGAAAACCAATAGCTGTAGGATTGATCAGAAAGAGGAGTGTATACAGGAGTATCGGACGTACTTACCCTTAATAGGTTTCGAAAAGCCAGGTTTGATCTGCGAGGTCGATGCAGGCTTGGATGTGCTTTGAACTTTTTGCGTAGAAAACGAACGAAATGCAGAAACGAAAGTAGAGGAAGCTCGCAGAGGCTTTCTAACGCAACTAGCCAACATCATGAGGATTTTTTTTCAAACGCGAACAGAGTCACGTGGGCTGAAAGCAGTTTCGGCGCACTGGCACACAAGCCTTCAACTGGTCCTCTCACCACTATATCTTTCTTTATTTCTGATCGCTCGCCAAAGACTAAGGACGAAGATATATTCTCATATCAATATCAAAAACGCAATACGCACTTGACTCTCGGCCCACTGAATCTAGATTTAAGTACCTCAGCAGGAACGCTCATCTCGCAATCCCAAACACGCAACCCATTGGGCTTGATAGGCAGACTCAGGTACCTGCAACATTGCGTTCCGAAAATGATGCTACGTCCTAAGGTCTCAAAGGTCTCAAAGGTTCCGACTTCAGCGATACCTCGTAAGTTTTACATGCTTTTTTTTCTCTGTTGTATAAGCCATGATAGAAGAATTATTTCCTACGGAGTACCTTTTATGAACTAAAGGTGTTCCCCCTTCCCACACTGTCATGGTTATGGAGACCACCAGAATTGAAATACTACCCTATTCGGTTCGAAATGGTTCCTGCTAACAAACTCTTTCACGGCCGGAAGCTTAACAAAGCTCGCTTCAAGGAACCATTCTGGAAAGAGATTCTCACTGCCCAGTATCCTGAGGATGCCAAAGTCTCTGAGGTCAAGGAGTTTATACACGGTCTTATCAGCTGGTAAGATTATACAAGTCAGCCACGGTTTCAACTGGCGTCGCGCATTCTTCGCATGTTGAACGTCGTCGATACTAGTGTCAGATTCGCAACGAATGGTCCGTTTTGTTTTGACATGAACCACGTCCTCATGAAAGCCCGCCTTCCATGCGCCTTGATCACTTCTAAGGGTTATTGTATTAGTTCCTTGGACGATGTTGGCCGGTACAGGTTCGGGTTAAATGATATAAATGATATGGATCAACTCGACTCACATGTGGCCTCTCTTGTTGCTCAAGCAATTGCGGCGGCAGAGCATAACTTCACTCGATCCTTGTTGACGGGTGATTGGCAATACTGGCTTGATGATAAGTCTGTGACTGTAGGTGGTATTTATCTATATCTCGCATATGAATTCTGATTCTCATTTCTGGATAGATTTACACATGCATTCTGTTCATGCGTACAGCGCTGATTTTCTTTCGCATCCCTGTCAGCAAGGAGCTAACCTCTAGCGTCGCAACGGGCATTCAACCCCGTTCGGAGACGCATATCTCTCTTTGCATACCTACTATGATTGAAAAAGTTGAAAATCCCACGACAAGCTTGGCCAATCGCGATATAATATTCCGATACTATTAGACATTCAGGATGTTTATGCCCCGGCACCTCCACGACATCATTCGATTTAGTAGGATGGCTGCTTTGTTTCTCTGTATTTTGTCTCCGAATAGTGTTGTTGCCAGAACGCAGATTGGCTGGGTTGCCAATGGTATTGCCAGCCGGCATGCGCAGCATTCCGCTGGGACTGGCATATCTTCCTGGGTGTCCTCTGAACTGTTATCTTCATTCTCCGCTTCCTCTGTTCATGGCGTAGCATACAGAGCCCTAATAAGCGTCTGCGTTCCTACCCGCATTTATAATTGCAATATGAAAGGCTGTTTCAAATAAATTAAGAGTAAAATCTCAAACTAAAGCAGTTCCTCTAAAATTTAATATACTGGGCCTAGATGACTGCAGCAGCGTCTTCCAGACGTATGGTTGAAGAATTGTCCGATACATGTGAGATTGCAGAGAGTGGACCGGCATCCGTCGTTGCACCTTTGCTGAGACATGTGAAGCACTCCTCCTTTATCGTCTGCACGACAAGACAAGAAAATCGCATGAAATCGCAGATGAGAATAGGAGTCATATTTGAGAACTCATCATCCTTACGCCTACTGATGCTGAAACTCTTCCTGGGGTCAGAGGTAACGCGGCCGGGTGGTACTGCGCCGGGAAAGCCTCCATCGTGCGTTCGACGAAACTACTTGAAAATGACCACGATAACTGGGCTTCATCGGCAGCTTCTACATTGAAGACCTTCGGTAAGCCAGGAGTATCGGGTACGGTGTCAATGCTAGTTCCATATACTGGATTCATTGGCCGTGACGACGGCAGCGGGCTTGACGGCGACTGAGAAGCTTTAGACACAACCTGTGAAGCAGACCTAAATTCGCTTTATGTAACTTGTTCGCTCTATTGTTGATTGATAGACAAGTTATAGCATTTGTTTTCTCCTGAGATATACAGAGTCCTTTTTGCAAACAAATGTACTTCTCATTGTACTAGAAGTGTGACAGCCATAGCGATACAGGATAATGCCACGTATGGCGATAGTCGCTCTCCTGGTGCAAGGTTAGTGAGACACCACGGACCACGGGCATTATTTCTCACCTATTCGAGCCGACATGAAAAAGAGACCGAGGAATCTGCAACCAAAATGCATCAGACCACGTCGCCGCGATGAACGGTAATTAACGCACCCCTCCTTGTTCCTGTCGATGAGGCTGGGGGCAATAGAGCGCACATACGAGCAAGTACAGATCATTAAGAGTATTACGAGTAACAAAGACTGGAAATTGAAGAGAGCCGACTGTAGAGGAGATCAGTAAGGGCGGCCATGGAGAGAACAAGACACTGACCATTGCATCGAGAGGGGGAATACGTGCGTCAGTGTACCCACAGCCGCCCATGCCTTGCAGGGCGAATGGGACCTTGTGGACGCGTTCAGCGACGCGCTCCATTTTCGCCTATCCTCCCACCTTTTGTCCACAATGTTTATCTCGATAGTTGGAACGCGAGCATCTGGAAAAACCTCAGTAGAGGACCTCTTGATCTCGGAACATGAATATCAGCCTGTCAGACTTGGTGTGAAGCCTGAGGTGGGTGGATCTATGACTTTCAAGATACGTGCTTATCGATGTGGCTTAGGTATCTGAATCAACAACGATTCTTCTTCTTATCTTTCATGCTAATTACTCAATGAATTCATAGTCCTCACCGAACGGAGTGTCGTCGCGTCTCCCAACGCTCTACTTCGAAACACCTGCCGCCTTACTCGAATATGTAACGCAACACTGGCTCGAATCCTTCGTGACGTGCGACCTTGACACGCCAGAGCTAGTTGAACTCTTTAATAAACGGCCCTTTTTCCTCCTTGTCTTTATCGACGCGCCTTTATTGACCCGCTATCGACGATCCCAGTATGTTCTCATCTTTTTCTACATAAACTATTATTTACTGGAATCAGCTTCAACACCTCCCTCGAGTCCTTCGTAGAAGAAGACGACGCCCTTCATTACGGCACGCCCGCACTCTCAACTTCAAAGCCAAAACACCAATACGCCCCATTACAACGGCTTTCCCGTTTCGCAAATATCCACCTCATCAATCCATTCGATACACTCTCCGAGCTCCACGCATATCTACGCGAATTCAATCTGACCAATCCCGACCGGCTTCGCCCCCAATGGGATACCTATTTCATGGTATTTCTGCCAAACCACCTATGCCCTTTGGTTACGCAATTCTGATTGAAGGTTTGTAGACATTAGCATCACTTGCTTCTCATCGCTCCAACTGCATGAAACGCCGCGTCGGTGCGATTCTTGTACGCGATAAACGCATCGTGGCAACAGGGTACGCCATAATCCTTTCTTAGCACCATCTCTCCGTCCTAATATCCGTACTTTAACAATTAGGTATAACGGTACACCTCGCAATGTACGGAACTGTAACGAAGGAGGATGCAAGCGATGTAATAGCGGTGGACCGTCCGGCGAAGGACTTGATGAATGTCTTTGCTTGCACGCGGAGGAGAATGCATTACTTGAGGCTGGAAGGGAGAGAGTAGGTCTCGGAAGTGTGTTGTATTGCAATACGTGAGTTTCTTTTCTTTTCCTTCCTTTATCATATCATGGGATTCGAGGTGGGTAATCCGGTTGTATACACACAGGTGTCCGTGTCTCGGTTGTGCGATCAAGATTGTGCAGACGGGGGTGAAGGAGGTTGTATACAATCTGACCTATAAAGTGTATGTTAATCTGTGTTTTTCTTCTTAATCTATGTTGAACTTATTATCGTACTTTATTAGTGATGATCGCACCGAAGCCCTCTTTAAAGAAGCAGGTGTCATTATTCGACAGCATTCCCCACCAGAATATTAATCTGGATATCAAATACCTCGACTTAATAGTTTTCTTTACCGTCTGTATCGTTACCGTGCTAATGTATATCAATGAATTTTGCTTGTCTGGTGACTATGATCCTTCGAACACGTCTTTATAATCCAGTTATTGAAGTGGGACCACCTTAGTTTCCAATATTCGATGCAGTGTTATTACTACTTGTATTATACATATGGCATCATATTATATTAACACATATCCTAAGGCTGCATTTCCTGATCTTCAGAATCTACAACCTTAACCTCCGGAATCCCAAAAACACTCTTCACGCCCCCTTCCAAATCCCACTTCTCGCTCTCCTCTCCTAACCATCTAACGCTTCTCCAACCCTCACGCTCCTCCACATTTCCTTCCGCGAATAAATCCCTCCCCAAACTCCCCATCAACGCAACCCACACCAAATCCTCATCCACAGCCTTCATCGCTCTAAACAATGCCCTCGCATCCTTCCTCACCTCCTCATTCGTCCCACTCCCAAGAAACTTCCTACACCTCACACAGACATCCCACTTTACATCCCATCTCTCTAACCCACCTCCCTTCACCGCATTCTTCAACGTCTTCAGTATCCCACAATACAGCCTCGTCGAATTAGTATATATGCTTTCTGTCCCGACGGCCAAAACACCGGATTTAGTCGTTTGTTTCGCTAGGGCACTTTGTTTATCACTTTCTTCGAGTTTACTGAGCAATGTTTTGAATCGAAGCCATATGTCTTTTGTGAGACGAGGTGAGAGGAAATCACCGTGGGTGGAGGAAAGTGAGGCGATTAGCGAGGCAGCGGCGGTAATGACGAAGGGAGAAGCGTCGGAGAGACGGTTGAGAATGTAGGGCCAAGCTTTATGGATGGTGGGGAGGAGGGCGGAAGCGGTCGTGTCGCTGGAGTCGGATGGATGGGATGGCGAAAGTGTGAGAGCGGCATCTTCGATGAGGGATAAGATCCTTGCGCGGACGACGGGGTTACCGTGTGTGAGGAAGGGCGTGGAATGTGTTATGATTTGAGCAGTGAGTTCTTGGGAGGGGGTTAGTTTTGGTTCTTGGTCTTGCTGCGGAGGAAGAGGCGGCGGATGCTCGTCTATTTGGGCATCTGGAGATGGGGATGTGTCCATAGATGTACCAGCTTCTTCATCCTGCTCTTTGCCTTTAGGAGATAACGTACCCCAATCCGTCTTAGGCGCTTTTCCATAGTCCTCTTCCTCCTCATCGATCCTCTCGCTCCGTTTCTTATACCACTCTGTAAACCTCCTCACATGATCCACCTTCTCCTCCACCACCTCCACCACCTCGTCTTCCTCCATTTCCATATCTCCCTCCTCCTTCAAAACCCCCACTACCTCCCCCACAACACCAAAAACGCCCTCTACAATATCACCATACCCATGAAATTCCTCTAACCTCTCAAAAACACCCTCGATCACATCTCCCGCTCGTGCAACTACGTCCCTCCCCACAAGCCTCACTAACACCCTCATTACTCCGAACGCCTCCACGTCTAAATTGCGCCTATGGGCCAACCGTTTAGACGTTGCGTCTAATGCATAATCGAAATTCGCGAGAAGAAGATTGGATGGTGTTGCGTAGGATAAGGAATGGGTTAGAGAGGAAAGCGCGGAGAGCGCGGTGGTGTTGATTGTGGTGTTGGAAGAGGTTAACGAGTGAAGGAGCGGATACAGGGTATAGAGGAGGAGCGGCCTGAAGGAGACAGTGAGCAGCGTAGAAGTGAGTGTGAGGAGGTGAAGAGAAAGGAGCGTGCGCAATGTTTCGAGAGAGGAGAAGTCGATGGGCTGAGGATTGGACGAGGTGTCGATGGGTATAGGCCGCGGTTGGGGCTGCGAAATCGAAAGATCGAAAGTAGTTACCAGCGGGTCGAAGCCTTTAATGTATTCCGTTGGAAGGCGGTTTGCATCTTCGAAGGTATCCAGTTCCATGCTTTGCCCATCTTTCTCATCTTCCCGTTCGTACTCTTCCTCGTCATCCGTTCCGACCGGCCGCTCCCAGAATCCTGCCACACTCTTCGCAACCCACTTAGCGACCTTCTTCATCCTCTTAGACTTTGCCTTCCTTTCCTCCTTAATCATCTCTCCGAGTTTAACACCCCCAAGTCCTTCCAAAATCCTCGCTCCAACCCATAACGCAGCCACTCGTCTCATTCTTTCCTCCCATCTTGCCCATCTCCCTCCTTTCCGCTTAGAAGATGATGCGGCAACACCTACACCTACAAACCACTCCACGGCCCATAACCCTTCTTCATCCGCCGCCCTCCCTAGCGCTCTAAACATCTCCTCAACGCTCGTCTTCGTTTCCCTACTTTCGATCCCCTTAATCCCAATCTCCGGAAACATTCCTCTCTCCGACCCTTCTCCGAGTGGCGCCTCCAACAACACTTCAATAGACTTGATTCCCACAGAGACATGCGACACCGGCGGGGCGAGATGAAGAACGGAAAGAATATTCCACCCCCATTTCTCTATGCCACCAGTTGGACCTAATAAGGTTGCAAATGACGTTCGAATGTGGGGTATGGAGAAGGCCAGGGAGCACGCAGCAATGACTTGAGAAGAGAGCGTTTGAATCTGGGTGTCATTTAGACCTGCACCTGCTGCTCCTATACGCGTCGATGTAGACAAGAGACGGGGTAATGAAGATAGATTATCGCTCGTGAGTTTTGAAAGTGTGTGAAGGAGTGTATGAGATGCCGATGGTTTGTTATGCTCTGGACTGGGACTTAGTAGCCGAACTAACTCGGATTGCGCATGGACAGCTACGTCGGGGAATTGGGATTTGGTGGAGAGTGTTAGGAGGACGCGAAGGAGAATTGGTGTAGCATCAGAGAGCGTTTGGGTAGCTTGTGAGAGGATAAGGGAGGCGAAGTACGAGAGGGATAGAAGGGCGGTAGGGTGTGGATGTGTGAGGAGGGGTGAGAGTGTGTTTAGGGCAAGAAGAAGTTGGGAAGCGGTGGAAGAGACGAAGGACGGGGTGCGACGGGTGGTATACGGTGCTTGAGGTTTAGACTCATCTTGTTGTAGTGCAGATTTTGTGAGGTCCGTCTGGAAGTTGGTGAGATCCTCCAAGGTAGTAACAACGTTCAGCGCTCCTTCCCGTTCACAAATATCGTCTCCTACTCCTCGTACAACGATGATGCCGATAATCTCCAATGCGCGTTTAATGAGCTC
This sequence comes from Sphaerobolus stellatus SS14, assembly GCA_000827215.1. Lineage (NCBI taxonomy): Eukaryota > Fungi > Basidiomycota > Agaricomycetes > Geastrales > Sphaerobolaceae > Sphaerobolus > Sphaerobolus stellatus. The sequence goes on along the minus strand of KN837113.1, from coordinate 114,587 downwards.
ACTGCGTACCCAACCTCCCTTTCCCTTTCCTAAAGCGACCTTGATCATCGTGCTTACGACACCTGGAAGCACACTAGGTATGAATGCATCCGAGAAGTAATCTTCGAGGAGTATCTTGATAAGTTCGAGAGATGAATCTTGAAGAGTCGGAGAAGACGATTGAGCGGTCTCCAGGAGCGAAGTAAGCGTCTGGCCTAGGATAGGGAGTAACTTGGGCAATTGCGCGCGAGTATGAAGTTGGGTGTAGCGGTGAGATGCCATAGAAGGAGTGCGGCCTTTGGGAGACATCACATCTCCCTGTTGGCGTTTGAGCATTGCAATAAGGCAGGAGAGCGTCGCGCGGCGTGCTTCGACGGTGCGTTCGCGTCGTTTCCCTTTGACATCGTCAATACCGGGTCCACGGGCGGGCAAGGTGTCAATACCACAGAACACCGCTGCACAAAGCATAACCATTTGTTCCCAGACGTCTATCTCGCAGGCCCACCACCATTCTTCGAATAGGACACCGAGCACGAGCATGAGTTTCTCGATGATCACGTCGGGGATGGTCGCAAGTGGGTTGCGTTTGATGAGTTGAACAATGGGAAAGAAGACATAATCGAGCGTTCCGGGTGTTAGAGAAGCGTTTGAGGCTGCACGGAGGGTTGAGAGGAGATTATAGAGGTCTGTGAGGAGGGATGAAGTGGCCGGGATGGCTTGCGGGGTGAGGAGGGTGTGTTGCAGAAGAGGAACACATATTTCCTTCAACTATAATATATTCAGCATTATATTATGTTATGTGGAATAAGAGCTAACCTGCTTGAATGCCGTATTCGAGGAGCTCGACGCAGCCATTACCGCATTGGTTCGCGTGTGACGAAATGCGTGGTGTCACACTGGGACGCACCACGTGACCATGCCTGCCCCACCTTACGCAAATTACGTTCACTGCTTCTATCGACATTCCCCTTATGTTCCAATTGCTTATCGTGTCCTTTGTTATTTGATTATCTCTCGTCATCGTCTGTGATACAATGGAGATGCACAACTTTGTATAACAATGCATGCACATTACACGGTCACCAGACGCCGTCTCCGGATCTATGGACCTAAGTAGAACCTAATCACCGCCTCCCTCACCCTATATGTAGCCCTTATTGTAGTCTCTCAGCTTGATTCCTACCATATGCTCTCCCGTCTCTACACTGTTGCTCGACCTCGACCTTCCCTACTGCTCCATGTCAGACGGGCTCATTCGACGCCGTCGTACCGCCCAAGCACTCGTGTCAAGCCTCTGCGGATCGGGATCTTGGCTTCAGGTTTTCTTGGAGGTGCCTATTACCTCAACACGACTACTATCGAGGCAGATGCAGATCTGGAAGAGATTGCCAGTGATCCACTAAGACACAGTCCGTTCTCAACCTTACTGCGATCTTACACTGTATATGCGCTATGTTCGATCCCATTTGTCGTCGAGTACTCTCCAGCTTTGCTCTCCAAACTCATCACTATCCCTGGTATCAGTACCATTACTGAAGCCATTGTCCGGTCGACTTTCTTCCCTCAGTTTGTAGGTGGTGAATCAGCGGAGGAAACACTGCCTCTCCTAAGTCAGATGAGACGTGATCATAAAGGTGTACTTTTTGCGTACAGCGTAGAGGTCGACGAAGCACAAGTCGACGGAAAGGCTGTGGAGATCCTGGATGCTGGCACCGAAATACATAGGTTGAACGTAGCAGAGACCATCAAGTGCATAGACGTTGCAGGAGACTTTGAAGATAAAGTCGCCTCGCAATCTGGTCGGAAAACATGGGTTGCTATTAAATTAGTATGTGGCCTTACTGTGTTGTCGAGTCTCCTTGCTTATTTGTGCTTTACAGACTGCATTACTACCATCGGCCCAAGCCCTGGTCAACTTCTCCCACCACTTAATTCAGACTAGGCCAAAGACTTCGCCGTCAATACGATTCCCAGGCTGTCCTCACCCTTCTGATCTTGCTTTCATAGAGTCTGGTGCACCGGCACCGTCTTCTCTCACTCCAGAAGAGGTTGCCGATCTAAAGCAACTATACGAGGACCTGACACGTATCGTTGAGCGTGGTAGACAACGTGGAGTTCAGATTATTGTCGATGCAGAATATTCATGGTATCAGGTATGCCAATACTATTTGGGTATACGATGCTTTTTCCTGACTTCGGAAATCAGCCAGCTATAGATGCCTTTACCCTATCCCTAACGCGTCGATTTAATGCTCTTCCCAAGAATAATTCCAAATCCGATTCCTTAAATAATGTTCAACCCTTAATATATGCCACCTATCAAGCCTATCTAAGACGGTACGGTCCTCGTTTGCCGACCTTGACATATTCTGAGCCTTTACACAGTACACCTGAGCATCTCCGCCAGAGCTTCAAAGATGCCCAGGCAGGTGGCTACTCCCTGGGTATCAAGCTTGTCAGAGGAGCATACCACCATTTCGAAGTCCAAGCAGATCCCTCTCTCGAGGGATGTCCCGTTTGGATGACCAAACCTGAAACCGATGAATGCTACGATGCCTGTGCCGCTGTCATCATTTCCGCCTTGCAGCAAGATATTCAACGGAAGGAGAAGATACCAAGAGTTGGCGTTTTATTTGGGACTCATAACTCTAATAGTTGTATGAAGATTCTAGACGGGCTTGTTAAGGAAGGGATTGCCAACAAAGAGGGGAAGAAAGTAGTTATTAGTCCTGCAGCAGCTGAGCGGTGCACTATTGGTCAACTTTATGGTGGGTTAGCTATTGAACAGCATAGACTCGGAATCTGATGGGATCCTTCCTGTTGCTACAGGAATGTCCGATGCTCTCACTGATAAATTGGTCGGTCAGGTGGTTTCGCCTTCTCCATTCGTTATAAAGTACGCGTTATTCAACATGTTAGGATTTTGGAAGCTAACTCAGGATTCTATTAGGTATGTCCCATATGGGCCTTTAGTTGCAGTAAGAGTGTTCAAATATTCGAAATATTTATCAGAATCTGATTTTCATTGGGATCTAGGTCATGCCCTACCTTGGCCGCAGAGCAATTGAGAATAAATCTGTACTTTCTGGTGAAGGGGGCGCTGCTGCCGAACGTAAGAGAGTTGGGGCAGAAATACGTAGACGTTTATTATTTCTTGCTTGATAAAAGCAGCTTTCAATCTTGCTTTTATGTTAGATAATTATTAATGGCTTACTTTCATCTTTCGGGTTCGTGCACATGTACAAATATTGAAAGCGTATTGTTTATAAGGATTGTTAAAATCACATGCAAAATTCATTATGTATGAAGGATTTTCACTGACATAGTACGAGATTATTTAAAATGGTTAGCCACCGTACAAACGAAATGTTTACGTCCCGATCAAAGCAAGCAAGCAACGAAAGAAAGAAATCAATTCCTCTTGACAAAGAACCTATGGCTTCGCCACCAATTCCTGGAATTCCGAACTCCAGCTAGACTTCCTGACGCTCTCGACACACGCATCAAAGAGGGGTGCATTTCCTGGAGTGCTAATCTTGCTAAGAGCTGCAATGGTCCTCAAAGCACTGCGCTGCAATTCAGCGGTGCGCTCGAGATCCTGCTTGACAGTGTCTTTGGTGACTGTAGCCGCCTGCATGGTGGTAGTGAATTCGTCGCCCACTTCGTTCAGGCGTTGCGCCATGGGGGTAGGGGCAATTTGTGCGAGTCGGAAAAGCATCAAATGACATAGGACCTTGATCTCATCTGAAGGGTCTACGAGACCAGCCTTCACCCTACTGAAGAAGGTATGGAGGTCGAGCTTATTGAGACTTGTATCCAGCTATAAATACTACGTGAGCACTTGAAAAAGTATATACGGAAGGAAGGAAACTTACGAGCGTGTACATAGTCTCGTATGCAGCTTTACGAGCCTCAAGACCGTCGTCAACCTTGTGTTGCCAAGGACCCATTTGAACGGTACGGATGAGCTTGGGGTTGATGACAGTTTGTTCGTAAAGGGGAGGAAGGAGTGAACCAAGGTGTTCTCGGATGAGTTGTGGCTTGTTGCGTGCAGCAGCATTGAGAGCAGACAGAGATAGACGACGGACATCCTAAGAATACAAATAAGCATACATCTACGAATTACGGCGGAAATAATTACCAGATTTTCATCAACAATCAATAGCAAGAATTCGACGATGATGGGGGCGAGTAGCTCATCATAAGAACGGCCTGTATCCACAAAGGTGTATCGAATAGCAGAGACAACCGTCGCCCTGACCGATGGAGAAGGATCGTGTAGTCGCGACTGATAAACTGTCAGTAATGCAATAATTACAGAAGAACTTGGGCTTGTACTAACCTGTAGCTGCGGCAAATATTTGGAGGGATTCGCGGTGGTAAGCTTGCCAAGGCAGGCAGCAGCGACATTGCGGGTAGCCTCTTCTGCATTTTCAGAACGTTCGAATAACGGTGTCCATAACGTATCAGCAATCGTCTCCAGTTGACCAATGCTGCTATTGTTGGCGACCTGCACAATATAAGCGGCAGGTCCTGTATGGAAGCCATAGTTGGACTTACTTCTTTCACAGCGTGAAGAGCGAGGAGTCGCTTCTCGTCGTTAGACTGGACTAGTTGGATTATCGCGGGGAGGAAATGATGCATATTGCCGATGGTCATATTCCCTTTTGTATCGTGGAAAAAGTCAGCAAGGCTGCTACAATATCAACACAAGTAACTTACCTGCGGCAAAAGCAGCTGCTGTCCTCACAGCTTCCGATTCAGAAGAGAAGAGACTGATAGAGATATTAAAGACATCGGCTTGCAAACTCATATCACTGAAATTTTATGAGACGACGAGATTTCGAAGGATGAATAATTACGTACATGAAGCGACCCAGTTCTCCGAGGACTAAGAGACTCAAAACCAACTGAGATTCAGGTGCTTTAGAGCCAGGCTGAAATATCCTTTAGATTTTGCGGTACAATCATTGCATACTTTCTCACCTTTAATGACCTTGAAAACTCGGCAATAACACCTGCAGCGACGGAAATTTGGCTACGAACGATGCAGCTGACAACCTTCGCAACGTTTGCTGGTACAGCCTCGCTGCGATCAGCCTTCTTCAAGGCAGTCACAAGGCCGGGTATAACGTGGGATGCGATTTGACTATCAGCCTCAACAAGCGCGCTAAAGAACCCGAGGAGAGAGTCCAGGCATGCTCCAGAGACAAGTGGTGAATGGGCGAGAGGATAAATATCCTTTAAGATATCTTCTTCCACCGCAGGGTAGGAGGTTGCAGGAGAGAATTGCAGGAGAATGCAGACGGTTGCAAGAGCTTGTGAGAGCAATGCGATATCTGTGGTTGTCAAATAATTGGACAACTGTGGAATGAGATGGGGGGCGAGGTCGGCAGGAACTCCTGATTGATATCTAAAAAAGTTTAAATACAACGAATGGTAAATAAGCATATTCATCCACTCACTTGCTAATTAAGTTGTTCAGAGTGACGAAGGCATCAACTTTGCCGGCTCTTCCACTCTTCTTGAGGATGTTAGAAACCCATTCGACACATCCGTTAATCCATTGGTCATCCATTTCAGCTTCAATGGCAACCCTCTTGATCACCTTCACAGAAGATTCAGTACGGCCAACTTTCAACATCGCCTGCCATTCTTCTCCACCCTTTGTCTTTACAACTTCAGGGGCAGAGATCCAGAGGTCCGCGATGAGTTCACCGGCACAATCTCTGACTTCCGTATCGGTGTCGTTTGCCTTTAAACGGCTCACAGCTTCTATGTAAATCTTGTCAGCCCAATCAGTTGGCTTAAGAGGCTTCAAAGCTGTGATTAGAGAGGAAAACGCTCGAAAGCTCTCTGCCGCTACTCGTGGGTGCTTTTCACGGAGTGCGGTCAGGAGGACAGGGATCAAAGTTGGTAACGAAGAGACATAAATGTTGGCCGGATGGGTGGCAAAGAATAGGGACAAGAAGGAGAGAATAGTGACGTGGAGGGAAGATGTTGCTGTAGTTGGAGCCTGGGCTAAGACAGACCGGGTAGCAGCGAAAAGTGGGGTTACCTGGCTGGCTAAACAACCAGGCAAGACCGTAAGCAAACTAACCAATAGGTTAAAGCCGGCTTGCAAAGTCGCCGGAGGCACCTTGGATGCCTGAAGTTGCTTGAGCAGCTTCTTTGAAAGAGATGGGACTTGACCTCGCAATAGAGAGTATGGTGATTCTTCAATTTCCATCTCTCCTTCTTCCTCCCGTTTACGTTTGCCTACAATCGGCGAAGCATCAACTTCTTTGATGTTCCCTCCATACACGCCCGTTTGAGTGACCAAGAGTGAATATGTGGCCCAAACTTCGAGACGGACACTCTCCTCCCTATCTCCGAAGCGAGAAATCAGGACAGGCGATACTGACTTATACAGTGCCCCCAAAAGCTCAGGGCGTGTACCAATAACCGAGCCAAGGAGCTTTGTAGCAGATCGACGAATTTTGTATGATGTGTCTTCGTCGTCTGAATATCTATCAAATTATCAGCTATGATTAGAAGACAGATCTAGTCAGTGATGTACGTACTCATCATCAAGATCCGCATCGTCGTCGTCATCATCGGCGTCGCCCATTTCGGCATCGTCGTCGTCTTCGTCATCTCCTGCATAATTCTAACTACTAATGAGTGCAAGATCGATGGCGTACTGACCACACGTACGGGATCATACTTGATCAAAGTCACACCAACAGAAATGATCTGGTTCAAGAACGGTGTAACCTCTGTCGGGCATCGCAGAACCAAGGCTTCTAAGGTCTTAAAATTAAAGGTCAATATATAATCCTTACTAGATATAGTCTAAAAAAATTCACCTGAAGACTGCTCTCTCTTTGCTCATCATCGTCTTGGGAGGAAGCTTTCAAAATACCAGGGATAACGTCGCCTAAAATAGGTGCAACAACGGTTGGCGAATAACGGGCGATGGCTGCTAACAGTTGGATGGACGTCCTCTGAGTACCAACAGGCGTCGAAGCATTGATAAGCGGAGCAACTATAACAGTGCGCAACAGATTGTTGGTTGTCTCTGCAGAAGCACTGGGAAGGAATTGTGCTACGACCTGTTAGGATATTGGATCAGCTAGATAGAATGAGGACATACCCAAAGTGACAATTGTCCGCTTCCGGACAGCGGGACGGGAATGTTCTAGAAGAGGAACCATGACCTGGACTGGAGATACGGGCAAATTCAAAGAGGAGACATGCGCAGGGAATCTGGAGACGAGAATAGAGAGAATGGAAAGTATCTCCAGTAGCGTCTCTGGAGGGGTTGAACTCTATATATAATATTAGCTAGAACATAGAATATGAGTGACAGGTGCATACATTCTGTAGTTGTGCAAGGAGTTTGGGCACGAGCCTGGCACATGCCTTTGCTGCGAGATTGCTTTCCTGAGGAATTTCCGAAGTAATAGTCTTCAAAGCTACTCTATGGTGAGAAATATCCAGAAATGCCAGTAAAGTTACTCACCAAGCCCGGCAATGTCACGCAGCTCCTCCTCCTGGCTACCCGAGAAATCGATCAAGGAATCCACAACATAGTCCATTTGAGATTCCCGAATGATCTTAATGAGTTGACCTAAACTATTATAGAGATTGGTACACCACAAGTCCCATTTATGCAAGCCATACACACCATTTCACGGCCTGGTTTTTGACCTCAGAGATCTTATCCTGGACAAGCTTCATTACATGTTGAAGGACCTTGCGTTCGATGGCCTCATCAGCCGTAAGGCTAACGGAGTCCGATTTGATTTGATTCATGAGATCGTTCAAGGCCATATAACTATACGTCAAGAGCGTTGTTTCATTAGCTACTCATCGTCAAACACGGCGAATGTGGATATTCACCGGAAGTCCTGATCAGGAGAATTCATCTGAGACGATATAAATATACAAATTGAAAGGATCCTAGAAAAATTCGTGCATACCTTCTCCATAAGACCATTCATGATGTATGCTTTGCTCATCGTACACGCCACTGAAAGAGAAGGTTGCGTGTGGCGTACTTGAGAGGAGTATTATGTAATCCAACGCGTCGCACGTGACCCGCAACCCTTTGACAGGCTTTCTGCCTCCGCATTTCCTTCTCTCCAATGGCCATATCCCCAGCGCAAAAGCGTGCAATCGAAGAGCTTATTCAGACTTTATGTGCAGTTACAAAAGGGAGACGAAAAATATGCGAGATATTCATGGAGTTGCCTGACCGGGAGGCCTGGCCAAACTATTATAAGGTAGACGCGTATATTCTGCATTGTTATGCAGGAATGAACATGTTATATCATAGGTGATACCAGAACCTCGTTGCATAGATGGTATACGCGCGGCATTTGAGCGAAACAAGTACAAAGATACTCGGGCAGCGTATGATGATCTGCAGCTCGTTTTCGCCAATGCGCTTTATTTCAACGACCAGAGCAGCCAGATAGCAAAGGATGCCATCACATTGCGCGTGTGTTACACATTTTATTCGTCTTTGAGCTTAAATCTGAGTATTCGCTGCAGGACACGTTGGAAGACGCTTGGAAGAAGAACCCTATTCTGCCTCCCGTAACTTCTGCCTCCACCCCTGCCCCTTCTGCCCCTACCCCTGGACCCGCTGCCGCTGAATCTCAACGTGTGCGCCCTATAGCCATCAAACCAGCTGCACAACAGGCATCCACACCGGTTACACGGACAGCCACCGTAAACAGAACGGTGCCAAATCCACCTGTGGCTCCAGCCTTGGCTTCGAGTAGTTCCGCCACCCAAACGCCGGCTCCTCAGCCACACATCGAGGAGAGTGGAGAGATGTCGCCGGAACCACAAGAGTTTGATGTCGAATCGCAGAATGGTGAGATCGCTGCAAGAGAAGATGAAAGCGCAGAGATTGTTAGACAGCTGGAAAGAGGACTACCTGGGTGGGAGGGTGGCCATGATAAAGGATGGATGGAATTCCAAGGAGTAAGTATCAATCAAATAATCAATTTCAACCGGCTGATTATGTTCAGGATTTTATATTGAAATTCTCCGACATTATTTTTCTCTTAAGAAATTACAAGTCGTCCTCGTCAGTGGCAGACCTTTTGTATTTTGTCTATTACTGAGGTTTTTCTTTTTAGGGGACACTCGCTCTTCGTGACTATGGAAGAAATACCGGATGATGCATCTCCCAAAGGTTTATCATTTAGTGTTTGTTCACTCTCTCTTTACTGGGAACGAAGCTAATATTCTCTTAATATGACAGGGATCTCTATCATTTGCGATAATAGAGGTAAATCATCGGAATCATAGTCTTTAGATGCAAGGCTGAAGATTTTTAGCACCGTATACGAGAAGGAGAATACTCAAATGTGCCTTCCTTTGATCGAGATATGTCCCGCTTGTTTGAGCGTGCGCGACGCTGGTACCCTGCTGGTTCTGATGCCTATGGCCATTGTATCTTGCTTCAGGTACTGACTACTCTATTCCCTTATTTGTCTATTATCTGACGTTCTCGTATCAGCGTGTATATCAATTGTTGACTTCTCCGCCTTACCCAATTACTGTACCATCAACGTCTACCAACTTTGCCTCCATATCAGCAGGCCCTGGAGTCGCAAAGCCCCTCCATTCCCAATCCCAAGAAAACGCCGTTACCACATTTCGTATTCCAACCAAAGACCGTATCTTCACGGACGATTTAGTGTACAAAGGAATGACGTATAAAATGGGCGACTGGGTCCACTTGATGAACCCTGATGATCCATCTAAGCCAATTATTGCCCAAATTTTTAAAACCTGGGTTCCTGATAGCGAGGGGTAAGCGACGAGTTTCCCTTTAAGCGTACTAGTTGATCAATTATGTAATACAGAGCAAAATCTCAGCAGGGCCTGACAGCCTGTTGGTATTTCAGACCAGAACAGGTATTAACTACAGACATATCTGTATAACGCTATATTTACCTGCTTTACCAGACAGTTCACCCCACCCATCGTCAGTTCTGGGAAAATGAAGTATTCAAGACAGGTAAGCATGCCTTATGTGAGATATGAATATACGTCTGACATTGTTCTAGGACATTTTGCCGACCATACCGCCGAAGATATCATCGAGAAAATTGCCGTGCAGTTCACCGCAAAGCATATCCGTGGGCGACCTCGCCCTCCATATTGGTACCCCGGCTGGCCACTATACGTCTGTGATTCACGATTCAACGACAGAGACCTGTTGTTCGTGAAAATCAAGAACTGGAACTCCTGTATCCCGGAAGAATACCGCAAGAACGACTTCATGCCCATTTATCCTTTCGAGCGCATCGTCTATCCAAAACGGTATCCAAGTCCATTCCTGAGTGGTATCACGGGTCCAGGTCGTATCGAGGATAACAGTGTGCAACCAGCGGGCGAGAATCATGGTGATGAAGGGACAACCGCACGAAGACGCTCTAAACGGCTCCTTTCCGGCCAGACTGTAGATCATACAGGTCCTCGTTACGGCACCTTCGTTGGCACTCCAGTTGCGCCTCCTCCAAATCAACCACAAAACCATATTATGCCTCCGAATATTCCTCAGACGCAGGGTGCGGCGACGCACTCGAGGCAGGATAGGTCCATATCCGCCGCGATTGGAGGATTGGGTAACTTCCACGGGAACGCAGTTGTTGAAGTTCTTCCTCAAGAAACAAGTACGTACTGCTGCACTGATATGGTTACATTTGCTAACCCGTATCATATAGTTAAACATTTCGATCGTGATCCTGAAACGAATCAAATTCTCTGGTTCTCTGGCCCGCCGATAGATGTTGCGCGAACACCCATGCCTCGACATAGTCTCACATACCTGCATTATTTGGCTATGAAAAAGAAAGAGGAGAGGAGGGAAAATGGAGAGGAGGTGGAAGGTGTAGATGGGAATGGGAATGGGAATGGGAATGGGAATGGGAATGGGAATGGGATGGACGTGGATGAACCGTCTGCGCGAGTGACGAAGAGGCCCCGGATAGAAGCACGACCACGAATGACGGACGTCATTGGTGGACTATTATCCAAGCTTGACAATGAGAGTCAGAGGGGCAATTAAGCTGTTTTTCCCTTTGATATGCTGATGACTTTTATTCCTTCTTTTGTGTAGCTTAGTAGTTGGCATGATATGTAGCACTGTGTTTCTTTTCCTATAATTGCGTCAATACATAGTTTGCGTGCAAATGCAACTGAACGCTTTATGAATTATCTCCTATGATTTGTTATTACAGGTGAATATAGTGAACCTTTTTTGCTTTTCGTTTTTTAGGCTAGAACATTCAACATTCAATCCATGCTATCACCATGTGCCAGTGGTATGAGAAAGGGGCGCGTTGTTTACGGTTGTTTACTCGCTCATCCACTCTCAAACGGAAAAAATGCCAAAACGCAAAGACCAAAACGATGATTCCGATAGCGATGTCGTACGCTCCTTCTCCACGCCCCTTCCGATTTGCGCTAATGAATAACTTTGCCGGGTAGTAGAGTCTCATCGATGTCGACTTCGAATTCTTCGACCCGAACCCAATCGACTTCCTCGCTCTCAAACGGCTGATCATCCAGCTCTTTCAACACGATGCGGAGTTGATCAACGCGCATGAATTGGCAGAATTGATTATTTCGCAGAAGCTGGTGGGGACGACAGTGAAGACGGATGGCATCGAGAGTGATCCGTACGCGTATTTGACGGTTTTGAATTTGACGGTGCATAAGGTGTGTATAATGCGTATTGTCCCTCGTTTGATCATTGCTTAGTCTGCTGTTCGGATTGTCTAGGAAAATCCAGGAATCAAGTCTTTGATTGAATACCTTCTTCAAAAGGCTGGGAAATCAAGTGATGTACATTCGACGTTGCAGAGTCTGCTATCTTCGCAGCAAGTCGGATTTGTATTCAGCGAAAGGCTGGTTAACATGCCTCCCCAAGTCATCCCACCAATGTATAAAATGCTTACGGATGAAATCAAATGGGCGATTGACGATGTATGTTCTACATTCTGTTTGAATACTTTTGACGTTTGCTAATTCACATATAGAATGAGCCCTATAATTTTTCGCATTTCCTCTTTGTATCCAGACTGTACCGTTTATCGGCGGAAGACGAGGATGCGATGGAAGATGTCCAGGAGACGAGTCGCCCGGCGAAACGAGCGAAGAAAAAGAATGCAGGTCCTGTACCAAAAGCGGGAGGAACATACCCATTCCATCCTGAAGATGAACACATTGCGAGAGTAAGTTCATATCTATTGTTACCTGTGAACTTATCTGAAGATAGTCCGAATAGGTCGCAAGCCTGACATTCGATTATAACTTATCCAAAGGAGAGCCCCGGGAGAAAGACTCTTTCGGATTGGATGTTGCGGGACGTCTCATGGTGGTTCCCGCAGACCGGTTCCCGGCTTTAGTCCAATCCATGGCTGAAGCCTATCCAACACCCTCATGAACCTCTCACGCTGTTTTTGATATTTTTGTATTGTTTTGCATGTGTTACATTTGGGACAGTTCGGGCCATGATATATCATTACAAACTGCATTTTAGATTCCTGCGCCGACGGTGCTCGTCTGGAAACGTGGCATGCGAGGGGAGAAACGAGGCTGAAGGTGTGAGGAGTGGTTTAATGTTCCCTGGAGGCGACAGAGCGGCGGCGGCTTGGTCTTGACTCACGCACTATCAATTTGTTCAACGGAGTCTGTCAATACTCTGTTGGCCGAATCTATCGAATTCGCTTGTACCTTGAAGTAAATACTTACGCCAAACTTACGCAGATGTATTCCCGCTTACTAGGATATCTCTCAGAAGCGGTCGCCGTTGATCCTGTGCATCAACACAGATGCTGCGACTGTACTCGCCAAACACCCACGCAACATGTATAAAAACTTACCTATGGTAATATCTGGCACAGTAACATTCCTTTCTTGCACTTTTGTCCATGTCCATTTACTACTTAGCCATTCTACGGGTATTGCTTTTCGAATTTCTGCCGTCTACGGGAGGATTCGTCTTAGCAAGGTGAGCAACACTTCGCGTGCGTCTCAGTTAGATTTCAGGTCGCGTGCCTAATCCGCTAATTGATTTTCGTATTCGTAGCTGTGGCTCGCGGTCCAGAAAGCTCCCCTCCCAAACGATTTTTTACTTAAAGGTTCTTCTTCGAGAAGTCGAATATTCAGATAGTACTTGCCTCATTCCTCATCAACGTTGGTGCCATTTTCTGGCAAATTCAACTTTGCATGGCTATTATACTGGTTGCTTTCTCCTATTTCATTATCATATTATCCGGGATATCAACCCGCGGGATTGTAATCGGGTACAGATGCATGACCGTAAGAAAGCGGATCCTCTCCGACCATCTGAAATGTACTAATTGATTACTAGACGGTCTTTATTTGCATTCTCACACTCATACTATGGCATGCATACCAGGTTTATAGAGATCGAACTCCACCATATACTGTCTGATACCACTCCTATTGTCTCAATTGACAGCGGAGGTTCTTTTTTCAGTATTACCTAGGATGCTCATTGCACCGGCTCTTCGCTTTGGTTACCAGCGGTTCCTTGAGAAATCCGAAGGCGACTCAGCAGATGCTTTCATCCTTGCACGACACTTCGACAGCTCCTGAACTTGGCGAAGGTGTGGTTATTTTCAAGAATTCCCCTGGATCATTCCCGAAGGTATATTGCTTCACCGCACTGTCAACTTGGGTAATTTCGCATTCCGCCTGTCTTCCATATGTCGATGAGTAGAATTTGTCTGAATTTATTTTGCCGGCGGTAATAGGAGCTTTCATGGTGGATTTGTCTGCCATTACCGTAGTTCTTATGGTTCACGCGACTATTAAAGGTGAAGGCTGTATCTTTTGGAGATATCAGTGAGCACGATTTTTTTTTTCACACCTTGAGAATGGGTAGCAAAGACAGCACCAGGAGCAGTGCAATTATAATGACGTACACTAGAGCAGCTACCGCATATTTACCCCGATGCAGAAAATTAAAAACCCTAGTCGCACAGTAGTATACCTAATTTTTGATGTATATAACATATAACGAGCTGTCCTTCCGCAAGGCTTTCGCCAGTGTCGTGAGGTGTCGTGGACAACCCGCGTCGCGCCTTGTCAGTGTGTGCGCCTAGCGAATCATAGCAGTTCGGTTTTGCTTGGCTGCCCCCTTGAGGACTTGGAACTGGTAAACCGAGAGCAATGTTTGCCATCGATGGTGATGGAAGCCCCGGCTTCCTTTGAAATAACGAGCCGCGCCTTGTTTTCTTTTGACATCTAGAAAGACTTTCGCGTTTGGTGGACTCGGCAAATTGAAATATATACATATATATACATGGAAATCCGGTAGATGATATTACAGCTAGAGGATAGACAGTACAATTGCAGCAGTTCGTTGAGATTGGAAGGGCTCGGGAAGTTTACCCTAGAAAGTTGTTTATGGTAGAAACTCTTCTGTGGTGCGCCAAGCATATATCTAAAGGAAGAAGATCTCAGTCTTTGATATGGTCAAGCTTCAATTGGCGACCGTCGAATTCTTTTAAACGTTTTAACGAAAGTGCTTACTTCGTGGCCTAACTATCTAGCCACTAGACTATATTAGACGTGAAGCGACGCTATGGAATAACTCACTTCCGTATTAACGGTAATGTTGTCCTCATTCCAAGCTTTTGCTAGGTCTGACCGTAAGAGAATTGCTTTTTAACTGTGTCTTTCTTTGATGGAGGTGTTGCACCGGGATCGGTTATTAACTCTGGCAATTTCAAGTAATCCCACTATTGTATTAAATTAGCGACATTTAGTCAAGATATGTTAATAAAGACTAACCCAGATAGTTAGAGGGGACATTATCAGGACCACTCTAAACTCGTCCTTGTTATCAGAGGTGACTTTGTCGCCAGATATAAGACATTTTGCATCACGAAGAAAAACACGCTCCTTGCATTTGGGCGCCTTCCAACCTGAGAGAGGAGAAAATATGCAATACAGAATAGACAACTTACCACGCCAGCAATCAAACAGTGACTGCTACTACCAATCATGTTAACGATAAAAGGCTCTTTATCTACATGTGTGAATGTGAACTTCAGTAAGAACGAGGATAAAAAGGAATCAACAAGATGTCGCGCCGGGAATGAGGATTACATATATTCCTGGCAAGCATGTCGCCGCCGTACGCTCCATAACACGACCAATGATGTAGGAACTGAAGTCGAAAATGGAGAATCGTTTTTTCTCACCCGTTATTTTTTCACAAAACTCGTATATCATTTCTCATGTAAAAGCCTTGGAATCACAGTAACAAGCTAGACAGATCAGTAGGTTTCATGATGTTTCGTGACAATATAGTAATACCTATAAAAGCATTGCGATTGGCATCAATGATATAGAAATTGGCGACGCGAGGTTTCCTATAACAACTGATATCTGAGTACAATGTGAGCCGATTGAGAACCGGTCAGACAGGACATACATCTATTTGTGTTGAGCTTGGACCTATCTTCTTTTGTATTGATTTCGACTAGAATAATGGTTTAATTGGCTTTACACAAATAAATACTGTCAGTAACGGACTTACCTTTTGCGACATCTGAACTAAGCGTCAAGATTACGGTGTCAAGACTAAGGGGATGTGCTGTGGCGAGAAGAGAGTTCCGTTTAGCCGGGCTTTAGTTCCCGGAAACCGAGGCATAGTCGAACCGGGATTTCGGACGCACTCGAATACTTATCCACTGTGCACCGTTAGGCATCAAGAGCTTGAAATTGTCGAAGACAGGTTCACCAGTGATAGTAGATTATATACTTCCTTGCTGAATCGGTGGATCTTCTGGAGGTATCTTGGAGGTATCTTGGGTACAGGACTCGCATTCTTTTTCTTCGCTCATGTATAGAGCGACTCGTCTTCTGGACATCTTCCGTTGTATACCTTCCGGTAGACTTTGGATACAATGAGGAAACGCGAAAAACTTATAGGGCTCATTCTATACGTGAACCAGTAAACCGGGAAGGTATTCGAACTGAATGGAGAACGTACATCGTCAATCGCCCATTCTAGTCAGGTAGAAAATCAATCAATCTGTTTTCTTAACCAGCTAGTTAAGCTGCATACTAAAGATAGCTCAAATAGGTCGTCAGCCTGAAATTCGATTATAACCTCTCCAAAGGAGAGCTCTTGGAGGAGTACTCTTTCGGATTGGACATTGCATGCTAGTTCCCGTAAACTGGTTCCCGGCTTTAGTGAGATCATGACCGAAGCCTTTCCCTGTTATTGATATTTATTTATTGTTTGCACGTGCTACATGGGGGTAATTCGGGTCATGGTATATAATTACAAATGTCATTTTTAGATTCCAGCACCGCCAGTGACCTCAAGAGTGTGTCCGGAAACGTAGGATGCGAGGGGAGAAACGAGGCTGAAGAGGGTGTCAGGAATAGTTTATGTTTAATGGAGGCGACAACGTACAAGAGGACGGCGGCGGCAGCTTCATCGGGATGTGCGCCACGCTGCAAGGGAATAAATGCAGTTCGGTTTACTTGAGCTCCAGCTTGAGGGATACCGAGCGCAACTTGTTTTCCTTCGATGGTAATGGAAGCACCGGCTTCCTTCGCAGCGGTCAAGCTAGAGAGGAAATTTAGCGTTTGAAGGCATAAGGCAAATGTTATCGCAACATACCGAGTCTCAACGAAACCGAAGGCAATGGTGCTTTGGAACACGTCAACAACGGGCCTATACGGTGCATAAGAGCTACTCACTTGGCACGGACACCGAATGTACCCCACTCCTTTGCAACGGTCTTTGTAAGGCCAATTACAGCAGCCTTTGCAGCGGCATAATTGGCCTGACCAACATTTCCGTGGAGACCAGAAGTGCTGGAGACATTGACGATGCTACGGTTCTCGCGCTTTTCTTTTTCCTTGATGCGGAAGTAGGGAGAAGCGGCGCGAATAAGGCGGAAAGGAGCACGGACGTGAACCTTTTGGATGACGTCCCAAGCATCGTCGGGAAGAGTGTGGAGCATCTAAGTATCAAAGAGGTCAATCTCAAGTGGTATACCGCGCATTGGCGTTACATACGCGGTCGTACGTGAAGCCGGCTAAGAAGCTAGTCAATAAAGGACTTGTATCAAAATAGCATATGCATACCATTGTTGACAATGTGGTTGATCTTTCCATATTCCTTAACGGTAGCACTGACGACCTTCTCGGGGAAGTCTTCGGCACCAACGTCGCCAGCTACAGCGATAGCACTGCCACCAGCCTTCTTGATTTCATCTGCAACGGCTTGGGCCTTGGCCTGGTCCAAGCTGAATGAATGTTAGGGTAGGTGATAGACTCAGAAGCAGTGTACGCACTCGCTGACGACCACCTTTGCACCTTCGCGGGCGAAAAGGAGCGCTGCGCTGCGACCAATACCCTACACAGTATGAGCTTCAGGGATAACTATCTAGAGGAGAATATGCACCTGTCCAGCACCGCTAGATGCTTGGTGAGTATATGAATATATAGGAGGAGGCGAGGACATACGTAATGATGGCGACCTCGTCGTGGAGGAGGCCGCGGGGAGTGTTGGTGAGATGACCAGAGACTTGAGCGAGGCGTTGGGACATGGTGGGGAAGAAGAGAGTTGGGAGGAAGGACGAGAGTGCGCGACTTAAAGCAGCGTCGCCGGGAATGGGCTCACCGATTTCCGAATTCACGTGACAGTGTGTGACCGCCACTCGTCACGCGTGCTCTCCCATCATGTCTGGAATCGGTCCCCAGCTGCCTCCCCATCTCCGAAAGCCTGCACACGACGAGGACGACGAGGACGACGGCCCGAGTGTTTCTGGACCCGTCCTCCCGCCCCATTTATTGAAGAAGAAGAACGAAGAACCCCCTGGCGACGACGACGACGACGAAGAGGATGCCTACGTCCCTGAATTACCCCCAGACCTCGCCGGTAAACCAAAGAGAACACTTGGTCCCACTATGCCCTCTCGTTCGCCCCCGCGAGATGACGACTCGGACGAAGAGGTAGGCCCAATGCCAATCCCTGGGGCCAGCAGCTCTACCGCGCAATACGACGGCGTCCGCGAGTTTATGGAACGTGAAGAACGAATAAATAAAGCCCGAGAAGAAGCAGCAAAGCCAAAGAAACTCGAACGAGAAGAGTGGATGCTTGTTCCTCCTACAAACTCGGGTCTTTTAGGCTGTATGTCCTTTTCACCATACACTGAACCGTGTCCTAATCCTTCATGCAGCTCTCGATCCTACAAAGCTAAAAGCTCGTCAATTCTCACGTAGTGCACGTCCTACGCAGCCTACAAACGAGGTGTCATTATGGACCGAAACTCCCGAACAGAAACAGACGAGGCTGAAAGAAGAGCTGGAAGGGAAACGACGTAGAGCCACCGACGTCGAGGATGCACCTGATGAAGGCCAACGAAAACGCAGTCGCCGTGATCTTGAGATTGCAACTCAGGTAGAAGCTTACAATGTACGTCCTTCCATCCCGCTCCTCTTACTTTCGCTCACACCTTTCCAGCGTGAAAGTCGCGGCGAATCATTAGTTGATATGCACCAAACAGCCCGAGGCAAGAAGGGCGAGAAAGAGAAAGACGAGGGCATTTGGGACCATGCTCGCGACATGTCCATTGGTGGTCGACTAATGGACGATTCGCAACGCTCCAAAATGATTAAGGATTCACGCGCGTTAGGGGATCGATTTGGGAAAGGGAAAAGTGGATTTCTTTGAATCTCATTGCTGTATCGTTATTGAGTCGCGTCTTTGAGAGATGTAATAGTAGATGTGAACAAGAAGTGTATTAATACATGCATATGAAAGGGAAGAATGTGGTGTAGAAAAATACATATGAATACTGATAAGAAAAGAGAAAGAAAAAAGACCATAAAATGGAGATGAACAATGCTCCAACCTATACTCGTACACCTGAGCCCGAGATACTGGCCGCAACGCCTCGCAAAACAGAAACAGAGCCTTTAAATATGGATTCACTCGCCACACTGAGTGACGGTCGTCGGGTCTGCTGTCGAGGAGACATGGACCTTGACCGTTCGGGGCTGGAAGAAGGAGAAAAAGACATAGGAATGGCATCAGGATCTGGCAATGAAGGATCTAAGATATAATTGTGGTGGTATTCCTCTTTTTCGAGGATCGGCATGGGAGCCGGCGACGCCGTCTCAACATCCTCATCTTCCTCCGGTAGATCCTCCTCATCCAAGTTTCCCATTGAGAAATCGCCATGACTAAAGTCCGCTTCATCTTCTGAATCCATTATATTGCCAGTCCGGGCTGACGGCAATGTATGGTTATTCATCATTGCAGGTTCTAGGCTGTTAGACTGCTGCTTCACTGCTACTTCGTCCACCCTCAGAGCTTGCGAAAGTGAAACGTCGGCGCCTTGAGGTTTCCATACGCGAGTGATGCCAAACAAGCAGGTTTCTTTTTCCTTGTGCCTGCGAATAGCTCCTGGGCTCCAATACGGCTCCCACTCTTCTTGGGCCAAAGAGGCATCAACCGTGTGGTAGCATTCTTCGCAGCATACTCTCAATGGGATAGTCGGTACATTGGGGTCAACGGCGTTGCGTTCCGTCTGGGGAACCACGTGCGTATGCTTTAGCGATGCGGATCGTGTGACCATAGGGGGTGAAGAAGTAGGAGAGGTCGAGAGTTCATGGCCAGGAAGGCATCGCTTTGAAAGACAGGGGGATACAGGATTTGTTAAAGAGGGTCGACGAGGTCGACCTATAGCTAAGCTACAGTAAAATGAGCAGAGTAGAACAAATTCTATGACACTATGCGTACAGACCTCGGAACAGCAATAGTAAGGCTAAATGCTCTCTGTCCATGTTCTTCCGCACTCATAGTCCCTTCGTCAATGCTATTCTTCCTCGGTGTCGACGGCGAAGAGCGCCACAGAGGCAGCGAGTACGACTTGGTGACTAACCGAGGTCGGGTCTTGGCGATGTTGGGGGGGATGAGAACACATGCATCGTCAAAACGTACAGAATGGGAGCGAGGGCGGGTTTGTACAGACTCCATTGTCGTTGCTATCAACGACGACGAGAAGAAGCTGATGTGGGGAAGTGAAAAAGGTCTTGCACAGAAGACATGGTCACATTGGCAGGGCGCTAAGCAGGAAAGATCGCGGAAGCATAAATTAAGCGACTACCAAATACGGTATACATTGCCGCTCTGCGCCACTATGGTAACTGCACTGCTTTTCGTGTATTTATTGCCCAGATCTCCCTGTTCACAATTTGAGTAATTTAAGTAACGAGGAAGAAATCGTGCTCACTGATATCTCCAAAAGAGATGAAACTCACCTCTAATGATCGCAATAATCATGAGGACTATCGTGACAGCAGACAAATCCACGAGGAAAGCTCCTATTCCCACCACAAACAGATCAGTCAAGGTTCAGCTATCGAAACCAGCGTGTAGAAGAAAGGCGGAGTGCGAGATTGCCCATGTTAACAGTGCAGTAATGTAGTAAACCTTCGGGAATGATCCAGGGGAATTCTTGGGAATAACCACACTTTCGCCAAGTTCGGGAGCTGTCGCAGTGTGTCGTTCAAGGATGAAATCTGCAGACTCTCCTTCGGATTTATCAAGGAATCGCTGGTAATCGAAGCGGAGAGCCAGTGCAATGAGCATCCTAGGAACTACAGACAAAAGAGGCTTCAATGTCCAGCGGAACAGCAGGAGAGGCAGTACCATATCTAGTGGAGTTCCGTCTTCAGGCGCAAAGCCGAACAAATTCCAGACTACAAAGAAGGCAGTGCAAATAAGAAGCGTCTAGTAACCAATTACCACACCTCACTGGATGAGAGAGTATCTGCCTTCCTTACAGTTACGCATATGTAGCGGAGCAGAATCCCGCGAGTTAATATCCTGGATAGCATACATCGGTTAATGGTGAAATAAGAGAAAGTGATCGCTATAATAGTCAGGCAAGGCTGAAGTCCTGCGATGGCACCAAGGCTGATGAAGAATGAGGCAAGTACGATCCCTGCTATCTTTAATGTCCTCTTCAAGCTGCTTGTTTCGTCGACTCTACTAAGAATGAAGGCTTTCCAACGGCATTATTAGCTAGAACTTCAATAAATATCTAGATGTATTGAACTCACTCCCACTTGGTGGTCTTTGAACACTATACGCTTGGCGACTTGAAAGATCGTATTTCCCAAGAACAGGAATATTGTCCTAGATCTGTTGCATAACGAGCGTAGAACTCACCAAGATTATCATGCGCGTACCTATAGCAAGCACAAGGAGAATCAACGGGTAAGCCAACGCAGACCTGATTCTGAGATCTTGTATAGACGGCACGAGGAAAACCGCAACCAGGAATATAACAAAGAGTGAAATTATGGCTATCTTTCTGAATATTCGAACGGCTGAAGAAGGGCCCTCAGGTATAAGACCATCGTCGAAATTTGGAAGAGGGGCTTTCTTGACCGCGAGCTACAGCTATAAATGTGAACAGTATTAAGTACGCGAGCTGAAATGATAAATCCAAACACGCAAGCGAAGTGTGGCTCAACTTGCTAAGGCGAAACCTCCCCCATACGGCAGAAATTCGAGAAGAAATACCCGCAGTAGGGAGGAGAAGGAAATGGCCATGGAGAAAGTTGGGAGAAAGGAATGTTACTGCGCGTGTCCTCAAATTGGCTGTGTTGCGTGTTGCGTTCGTAGTTCGGCGACTAGTGGCATGCCGCCGCATTAAGACAAAGGATCAAATGGCGACCGCGTCATCTGAGATGCCATCTGTAATCTATTTGAAAGGGTCCTGAAGTAAGTTTGTTATTTGGCCAACAAACATTGGAGAGTCGATAGGTTCAGTTGAGCCCGATAGTGCCTTAGTGGAAAGGTGAATGCGCACGGTCGACGGGTGACCAGCCGCGACGCGCGTTGTTCCACGACACTGACGAAGACTTGCAGAAGGGCAGGTCGCTATATACACATGTTGAAATCTTGTGTATATTATTGCGCGACTAAGGGTTTTACTTCTCTACATCGGGGAATATGTGCAGTAGCTACTCTATTGTACATGCCTAAGGAACCTTAGTAGCGGGTTAGGTTAAAACAAAAGGTGAAAGAAAGTGGGAGTGGAATTGAATAAGATGGAAAAAAAAGAGGCGATGCACCTGCAACCAAAAAAGAAAGAGAGAACAATTAATAGATAATTAATGAAATAAGAATATACCCTCATTAAAATGTCCTCCTCGTCCTCTCCATCTTCACGTTTAAAGACATAACTATTTTCTTCCCTCTATATAAAGGTGAAACTTGGCTGCATTACACGTTAAACTCGACTCACTGTAGATTCCATTCCTTAACCAAATAGTATGGCCTGGGAGACGAAGGCAGATTTCCCAAAAATTGCTCAGATCTATATCCCGTCAATACTGACACCCTAAGTATAGCAGTTATATGCACTCCTTATAACATATGCTCATTCCCAAGATTAAGTGCCAAGACGGTATTACTGTGCGGCTGAGTCTTTTAATTTTCTACATCGAGATACTTATATATGCAGTAATATAAGCCACTATGGTAAATGCATTGCTCCTGGTGCCTTCATTACCCAGTTCTCCCTATTCGTAGATTAAGTAACCTGAAGACATGGGAAGAAATTATGCTCACTCATATTTCCAAAAGATACGCCCTTCTCTAATAGCCGCAAGAATCGATCAAGACTAAGGTGATAATAGGCAGCTCCACCAGGAAACCCGCTGTTCCCACCACATGAGGTTCAGTCATAGATCCGCCAAAGATGTTTGCACATAAAAAAATAGCAATGTGCGAAATTACCCATGCCGACAGTGCGGTTGTGTAGTATACCTTTGGGAGCGATACAAGTGAGTTCTTGGGAATCACCACGCCTTCGCCAAAATCGGGAGATGGCACGGTGTGTAGTTGGAAGATGAAAACATTCGTTGGTTCGCTTTCCCCAGATTTATCAAGAAGTCGTTGGTAACCAAAGCGGAGAGCCAGAGCAATGAACATGCCAGGAAGGATAGATAAAGGGGGCTTTAACGTCCATCTAACCAGCAGGTCAAGTAATATCAGATCTGTTGGAGTTCGTTTGTCTGGTAGGGATCGATTTTCAGGAACGAACTGGAAGAGATTCCAGATTATGTATGCGGCAATGAAATGAGGACCGTCTACCAGCCAATTAGCACAAAGATAAGAAAGAGTATCTGCTTTCTTGCTTACGGCCAAGCATATATACTTGATCACAAGACCGCGGGTTGATATCCTGGATGATATGCATCGGTTAATAACGTAATACGGGAAAGCGGCCGCTATAATAGCTAGGCATGGTTGGATTCCTACGATGGGACCAAGACTGAGGATAAATAAGGCAAATACGATGCCTGTTATCCGTAACGTCCTCTTCAAGCTACTTGTTTCATCGCCCCTACTAACAATGTGAGCTTTTCAACAATATTAGTTCTTTGGTACATATCCAGATATAACTATTGAACTCACTGCCATTTGTGTTCTATGAACACTGCGCTTAGCGACTTGAAAAATAGTATCTTCCAGGAACTGACCCTGTTAGATCGCGCAGATCTGAAGCGAGTATACGAGAACTTACCAAGACCATCATGCGCGTACATAAAGCGAGTATAATGATAATTAACAGGCAATCCAAAGCAGACCTAGTTGTGAGATTCCGCAAAAACGGCACGAGAAAAGTCGCAACCAGCAGCAATACACCATAGAGCAAAAAGGTGGCCGTATATCTAAATATTTGAACCGTTGAGAGTTGTGAGATTCCGCAAAAACGGCACGAGAAAAGTCGCAACCAGCAGCAATACACCATAGAGCAAAAAGGTGGCCGTATATCTAAATATTTGAACCGTTGAGAGTTGTGAGATTCCGCAAAAACGGCACGAGAAAAGTCGCAACCAGCAGCAATACACCATAGAGCAAAAAGGTGGCCGTATATCTAAATATTTGAACCGTTGAGGAAGGACCATCAGCTAAAATACTATCATCGAAGTCTGGAAGAAGAGCTTTCTGGACAGCAATCCAGAGCTAAGAATGTGAAAGATAATATTAGTGGATTAAGCATACAAAGTGAAATCCGAGTACGCACGCGGAATGTTGCTCTACTTGCTAAAACGAATCCTGCCCCATACGATAAATATTCGATAAGTAATATGCACAGGAGGCTGAATAAGTAAGTGGCCATGAAGAAAGGAAAAGAAAGAGATGCTACTGGTAACTGCGCCAAATAAGCCGTTGTCACGCCGTCGCATTCGTTACGGTTGAGGCACAGAATCAATCGGCGGGTACCGCTTCTGAGAATTAAGAATTTCTCTAGGTGAGAGTAAGTAATATACATGAAAATTTCAGAGAACCCTGTTCACAACAGACGAATGGTATACATCTATGCAGTAACCGTCCTGAGCCATTATGGTAACTGCACGGCCCCTGGTGCTGGCTTTACCACCCATTTCTCCCTATTGACAAATTAAGCAACGCTAAGGCATGAGAAGAAATTATGCTCACTGATATCTCCAAAAGATGCGCCCTTCACCTCTAATAGCCGCAAGAATCATAAGGAGAATGATAATAATAGGGAATATTAACAGAAAAGCTCCTATACCCATCACGGCCAGATCATACACTGGGAAGCCAACGAAGCTAGCCGATAATAAAAGGGCGAAGTACGAAATTATCCATGCTGACATTGCGGTCGTGAAGTATACCTTTGGGAATGACACAGGGGAGGCCTTGGGAATAACCACACCTTCACCAAATTCCGGGGCCGGCGCAGTGCGTGGTTGGAGAGTAAAAGCATCTGTTGATTCGTCTTCCTCAGATTTGTCAAGGAATCGTTGATAATCAAAGCGAAGAGCCAGGGCAATGAGCATGGCAGGAAGTACAGATGAAAGAGGCTTTAATATCCTTTGAGACAGCAGGAAAGGTAGTATCATATTGGGCGGAGTTCGATTTCCGGGAGTAAGCTTGAACCAATACAAGGCCATAAACGCGGTAATGGAAGTAATGGCCATCTAGTAGCTAATTAGCACACATCAGATAGAAGAGGATCCATTTTCTTACGGTCAGACATATGTACCCGATCACAATTCCTCGAGTTGATATTCTGGATAACATAGATCGGTTGACAATGAAATAGGAGAAAGCGGCCGCTATAATAGCCAAGCAATATTGAAGCCCTACGATGGCACCAAGACTGACGATAAAAGAGGCAAGTACAATGCCTGTTATCTGTAACGTCCTCTTCAGGCTGCTTGCTTCATCGACCCTACTAATAACGAATGCTGTTTCAACGGTATTATTAGCTCTTTGGCAAACATTTGGATGGTCTGAACTCACAACCATTTTGTGTTCTATGAATACTACGCTTGTCGACTTGAAAGATCGTATCTCCCAGGAACTAGCCATGTCAGAACGTCGTAAATACGTTAAGCGGGCATAGAACTTACCAAGCCCATCATGCGTGTACATATCCCAAGAATAATGAGAATTAACGGATAGGCCAGAGCAGACTTAATTCTGAGATCCTGCACGAATGGCAGGAGGAAAGTCGCAACCACCAGTAATATAGCAAAGAGCGAAAAGATGGCGGTCTTTCTAAAGATTCGAATTGTCGAAGAAGGCTCTTCAGGTAAAAGACCATCGTCGAAATTTGGAAGAGGAGCTTTCTGGGCCGCAAGCCACAGCTACGAATATGAAGATTGATTAGTGAATTAAGAAGAACAGGACCTGAAATCCAGACGCGCACGCGAAATGTTGCTCGACTTGCTAGGACGAATCCTGCCCCGTACGGCAAGAATTCGAAAAGTAACACTCGTATAAGGGTGGAGAAGGGAATAGTCATGGAGAAAGTTGGGAGAAAGGATTGTTACTGCGCCAAATGGCCTCAAATGGGCTGTGTTGCGCATCGGCGTAGTGGCATGCCGCCGCGCTGAGACACAGGATCAACCGGCAACCGGTTCTGAGAGATAAGATAGCAAGTAGATTCGGGCAATAGAAGACAATAAATGTCGGAATTGAACTTGATACTTAGTGAATTGGTGACTTAGTCGAAAGGGGAAAACTCACTGAAGAGGTGACCACCCGGGGCGTTGTCACACTCGGACGAAAGTTTGTGGTCCTGGAAGGGCAGCGCGCTACTAGATACTTACATATATTTAATTCTTGTGTTATACTACTTATAAATACTACGTGGCTGGGATAATTTTCTACGTCTAGCAATTTAAGTATAGACGAGCCTTGACAGTTGTATGTATACTAAGTACCCATGAACCAACATCGGGACTAAGAACAGAACCCTGCTACAGAAAAATGAGATAGCATCGTTCATGTTAAAAGCTAAAGTTGATAAGTATATTTGCCACATATGTGTTTATGTACATACCTCTGAATGGTATGGCCGGGTAACCCCTCAGGCTTGTTTATTCCTCTTTCAAGGGTGCCTCTTCCTTCACGGAACTCTTCTCCCTCAGCTGGTGTCCAATCTCCATAGGTGCTGTTACCCCGACACTAGCTACAATAGTAGGAAATAGATTCCTCACGGTTTCCGTGGTAGACCACTGGGCATCTGGGTTTCGGTCACCACATAAGCACCAGCACAGCCAACCAATACTCGTCCAGATAATATCCCAACCGATGCTGGCTTGAGCGGGATGTGAGTGTAACATTCCCAATGCCGCACCAAATAGAACTCCAGGCGCATTCCATAATATCACAATTGCGTCTCGGGGATGTCTCCATGAGAAAAACGGAGAAGACGTCACCTGCAAGAAATAGAGGGTCTTGCTAAGAGTGCGAATACGAAGGAGAAGCGCCAATAAAGCGACAAGGGTGTAGAATGAAGTTGTTTTGGGTGATAGAGGGGAGGAACGGATCCTAGAAAACGGAGGAACGAGCGGAACGATCAAGAGCGCATGCATGATGAGCAAATTAGGCAGGAATGAGAGTTCGGTAGTATAGGGAGACAATGAGATTGTCAAAAATGATAGAAGCACCGGGACAGTCAATGACAATGGAAGCTGCTTTTGAGTTCGCTCTTGACCAGGATGCCACGGCACGAGGACAAGGGCCAAATTGAATAGACACCATGCCACGGATATTGCCAATACCTGTCCCAAAAGCATATAAGCCCATGTGTGAGGAACTCTTTCACCTAGAATCATATACAATGTTATCAAACTTGCACAGAGGCGATAGTCACTTATGAACGTACGGTGAATATACAAGAAGATAGTGAATGCGCCCGCCGTAAAGAGGCATAGTTGTTCACTCCACCACCAGTTCAATGGACTGCTACAAACAATAGCGCAAGCTTGCTTGAACAAATCCGTGTTTGTGAGCCAGGAAGTCATGCGCTCCAGGATCGTGTGCTTGAGAGCTTCCGTAGATACTTTGCGCTCATGGTCGTGAAAACTCCACTGTGTGAAATATGAGAATGTTGTAATTTATCTATCTAACAACATACAATCATGAATATAAACATCCCTGGACATCATCATATTAGTCGGGTGAAGTGGTGGTCTCAGTACAGCAGCTCTTACAGTACCAGGTGAAACCAAACGAAGCCACAGCCAATCCACTCCAGACCCATACACCGCTCCGATCCTTTTGTGAGACAGCATTCTTTCGGATGGAGGATATGATCAAGTAGAAGAGAGAGACTATTATGATGAAATAAGAGGCAAAGATAGAGAGCGCGACCGCATTTTCCCGGGACAATGTCGCGTCAGCCATGAGGAAGAGCGCTAAGTCCCAGCGGTACATTTAGACTGACCGTTTCTCTCACTTGCATTAGAGCTTGTTGGATTGGCAGGGTGGGGTTTGTGCATATTACTCAACTCTTTCCCCGTGCCGTGCACTCCCTAAGTATATGGTTCAAGCCAGATAATTTTAAGCAGACATGAAGTTGCTCCACCTACTGCGACCATAATGCTAGATTCACATATTGATTAATTAAGTATACCTCAATATTCTACAATTTTCGAAGGATTGCAACCGATTCTACATGTGCTGTCTGAGGAAACAGATCGAAGCCCCTCAAACTTTCTAACTTATACTTGTTTTCTGTCTCCTTCAGAATAATCCCTACATCGCGAGCTTGCGTGTGCACGTTACAACTGACATATACAACAGCAGCTGGACCGAAGCTGATTAACTGATTAAGGAAGGCCAGATCGCAGCCTTTGCGCGGTGGATCCACTACGATGACCGTTTGTGCTGCAGGGAAGTCTTTAACGGAATCGAAGATGGCCTCAGCTTTACCAGCATGGAAAGTGCATTTGTCTTCCGGAATTTTGTTAAGCTTGGCATTGTGTTTTGCATATTCGATGCTCTCCTTGCTGATTTCAACACCAGCAACTCGAGAGAAATGAGGAGACAGAGTTATTGAGAAGAGTCCACTTCCGCAATACGCATCCACGAGATGCGTGGGCAAGGTCTCTGTCGCGAGCACTGCTTCCCGTACATAAGCAGTAAGCGGTTCCAAAACGGAGTTGTTGTTCTGAAAGAAGCTCCCTGCAGGGTATTCGAAGAGAAAATCGCCAACTCGTTCACGAATAAGTGCATGATAGTCAGTGATGCACACATGCTTTTCGAATCCCTCAGTAAGAGATTCCATCGCTTCGGAGCCAGCCTCTACTTCGTCAGGCTTTGGCCGCACAAGGGAGTCTCGCAGTAGAAGCGTAGCACCTTTCTTATATGTATCAAACCGCCTATTGCAACATTCAGCGCAGGTTCTTTAGGCGGTCATTTTATGTCATGTACCTTTTCACGTCTTCACGAATAGGTCCTAGGGCCTCATTCAATACTTCAGTTGCAATGGGACATTCCTAGACACCGATGAGATTAAAAAGCGAATGCAATGGGATACACACCTCAATATCCAAGACTGCTCTCCTTCCCTTCTCACCAAAACCTATTCGGACATCCCATGGTTTATCAGCATTTTCGCCAGTTTTACGTCTCTTCGGGGGCACATCGAAATGAGGTGTGATCTTCGTACGATATCCGTAATTCTTTGGAGATGCGATAGTGGGCAGAGCAGACGGCACCAGTTCGGGTAATAATTCTAGAGATAAAGTCAGCTTGGTCGAAGTACAGGCAGGTTCAAATCACCTGAGAAGTTCTCATATGCCTTGTCCACTACTTTCTTCTTGAACTTTAGTTGGTCTTCATACGACATCATCTATTAAATTGTTAATTATATGGGCAGATTGAGGTTCAGTTGAACCCACCTGGTATTGGCAGCCAGCACATTTGCCAAAATACTGACACTTGACCAGACTCATATCTCTGAGTTCATCGCTGGGACTTTCCACGCCGACTAAATCTGCATACGAGACTAAACGTGCGTGACGGAAAACACGGGCACGAATACGTTCGCCTGGTAACGCAAATGGGACGGCTACAGTCCACGGACGATATGGAGCCGGAAGGATAGAAAGAGAGTCACCTGTAACAGCAATTTTAATTTAGACACAGGAAACATAGATTTCACTCACCCGTTGAAGATAGCTCTGAAACTGTGAGCTCAATCTCAGTTCCGATGGGCACAGGAGAATCCCATTCATCCTCAGGCTCCTTTCTCTCTTTCTTAAGAAGGGCAATAATATCATGATACAATACATCATCTGATGAATATGGTTCAATAGCGACATGTTTAATCTTGCGAGTTTTCTTCTTGGACTGCTTTGGTTTCTGCTGCGCCGAAGCTGTAACGGTCAAGGCATTCTCGATGTCAATGGAGTCAAGATGAGATGCCCCGAGTGAATCTGCGCCGATCGATTCGCCTTCTTTCTCAAGTCGTGGCCGCTTTCCTGGTCTATCAGGAGTGGGTGATCTTTCATGGATAGAGGCTTGCATATAGTTGTCGAATATATGGCTGGAATACCAGTAACGACTCGGTGCAACTATTCGTAAAGCAGGACGTAATGTGCGAGGAATCTGTGAGGGTTAAGAAAGTATAATAGTATTTTTTATGAAATAACTAACCAAATAAAATGCCAGATTTGCAGGGAGACAAGTTCGTATTTTTTGCAGCCGCTACGCAAGGCTGAAAAGAATTTCGATCGTATTAGTAAGCAGCACAACTCTGCATGTCTCCCGGCGTCGTTTTGCCAAAGAAAAAACAGGCCTTATCGTAAGTCTATGTCTTCCTAGAAATTGCTATAGCTTATATATTATAACTACTAGCTTTCGAAAGGGTCGGACTATTGCTCCTCTCCATACCGGCGGACCCTTTGCAATATGCCATGAAGGTCGAAGGGTTGTAACCTGCGTTTCGGACGACGTTGTCTTTACGGACGTGGAGAGTGGCTCAGAAATATGTCGCTTTTTAGGGGTACGTGTCTGAAGTCTTGTTAGCTTAGAAGCTCACGGACCATGTTACCCAGGACTCTACTTCCGCTACTTCTTTCTGTACTTCGCCGGACTCAAAACGTCTGGCTGTCTTCACTACCTCAAACTCCCTCCGTATCTATGATATTCCTTCAACAAAAGATCCTCTCCCAAAACCTCTCGCGGCTGCTCGCCATATAGCTCGTGCTCATGATGCTCCTGTTCACGTTTCTACAATCGATCCCTCGTCCTCGTTTCTTGCTTCAGGTTCTGCTGACGGTGTGGTCAAAGTGTGGGATCTCCATCGCGGATATGTAACGCATGTTTTCAAGGCACATGGAGGTGTTGTCAGTGCCTTACATTTCCACCATCGTAGTGCACAGGATCTCTCCGAGTCCTCCTCACTCATCCTTTTCACTGGCTCCGTGGATAGTCGCATACGCATGTTCAATCTGAATTCACCTACTCGTGGTGCCGGGAAACCAGACATTATTTTTGAAGGACATGTGTCAGTCCCGAGAGGTTTAGCAGTTTCACCTGACGGGAAATGGCTCATAAGTGGCGGACGAGATTCTGTCGCTTTGGTCTGGGATCTGGACAGCAGTAAAGGCAAAGGCATCACGCGGCAACCTGTGAAAACAATACCTACGCTGGAACGGATAGAAGCATTAGGGCTTGTCAACATTTCGAGCGCTTCATCGTCGAAAAAGAAGGCTTCGCTGCAGATATATACTGGAGGAGAGCATGGTGTAATAAAAGTATGGGATGTATGGGAAGGTAAAATCCTTTACAAACTATTCCCGCAACACGTTGCAGAAGACGAGCAACGCGAAATTGTTCATATCGAGTATGTTATCCTCTGAATTTCAGTGCTGACTGATTCTGACGCTTGAGCCTAGTTATATTCCATCTGCTGCAACCCTTGTTGCTGTCCATGCGGATCAAAATATTCTTTTCCACTCTATCGTATCCCAGCAACTTACTCGGCAACTCGTTGGGTTTAACGACGAGATTACTGATGCAATATTTTTGAAAGCATCGGACTCCTCCGAAGAAACACACTTAGCGATGGCCGTTAATTCAACTCTCATTCGAGTCTATTCCCTGAAAACCAATGACGCTCGATTATTATCTGGGCATTCCAACATCGTCCTTTCCTTGAATGGAGGGGCTGGCGGTAGGGTCTTTGCGAGCGGCAGCAAAGATAAAACAGCGCGTGTTTGGGCATATACAGACTCTACTACACCGGCTGAGAAACAGAGGTGGGGTTGTGTGGCTATCTGTGAAGGGCATGCGGAGAGCGTAGGCGCAACCGCAATGTCCGGAAGCGAAGGTGACAGCAAGTTGCGGTTTATGTTCACCGGTAGCCAAGATCGAACGATTAAAATGTGGGACTTGTCAGAAGCTCCATCGACGTATAATGGAGAAGGAGAAGGAGACGGAGACGTCATTCGCACTAAAAGTTTGTGTACGCATCGCGCACATGACAAGGATATCAACTCGCTCGATATCTCTCCGAACGACAAACTGTTAGCATCTGGTTCACAAGATAAAACAGTAAAAATATTCCATATTGAATACGCGGTCAACTCGTCAGGTGTCCGTGGGGAGATCCGATTACTAGGTGTCTGTAAAGGTCACAAGCGGGGTGTCTGGAACGTCCGTTTCAGCAGGACAGAGCGGATATTAGCCACTGGCAGCGGCGATAAAACAGTGAAGCTTTGGAATCTCGATGACTTCACGTGCACCAAGGTATGCGAAGGTGTTTTTGCAATGGCGTAGAAATATCTTAATCGGTGATTTCAGACATTTGAAGGTCATACAAACTCGATCTTGCGTCTCGACTTCCTAAACGATGGACTGAACCTCATCAGCTCGGGCTCTGACGGGCTGGTAAAGTTGTGGGATGTCCGTCGAGAAGAGTGTACCACTACCCTGGATAATCACGAAGACAAGGTATGATGAAATATTTTGACTTGGATCATTCTGACCACGTATTCTAGGTATGGGCACTAGCAGTTAGCAAGGATGAGCAAACCATTGTCTCAGCCGGTGCTGATTCCATGGTCACGTTCTGGCAAGACTGCACAGAAGAGAATGATCAAGAGAATGAAAAGAAACGCGAGGAAGTAGCACTGAGGTATTTTCTTTCTGTCTTCGAATCGATCTGACGCTAATGCACCATTGCAGGGAGCAAGATTTTGCGAATTATGTTTCACTACATGACTACCGTAACGCCATTCTGCTGGCCCTCACAATGGACCATCCTGGACGCCTGTTATCTTTATTCCGTGCCGTACGATCTTCTGCAGAATCGACATCGGACAATGAGGCTATATTGCCTTCAATAACAGGACATCCCTCTGTGGATCAAGTATTGAAAACTTTACCTATTCCATCATTGGCTACGCTGCTAGTGCATATTAGGGCATGGAACGCGACCGCTCGGACAAGCAACATTGCCCAGACTGTGCTCTTTGCTCTCCTCAAACTTCGACCTATGGATGATATCGCTGCTGCATTAAACGGTTCTACTCAGCAGGGTGAGATCTCTACCCACAAAAAGAACGTGAGTGTGCGAGATTTCGTGGAAAGTGTCATCCCATATACGGAGCGTCATCTTATACGAGTGGAAAAGCTGGTGCAAGATAGTTGGGTGGTGGATTTCGTGTTGGGAGAGATGGATGGTGGATTGTACGATGTTAATGGAGACACGCACGATTTTATGGATACTGATTAAAGCTTATACCAACATGTAATATTCTAATATCTAGCGATGTAGTTTGCAGTCTCCTTTGAAAGTGTGTGAAACTGAAGTAGATGATAATCTTCGCCATTATTTATATGATTGACTCAGTCGTGAATCATAAATAAATAATGAAAAAAAGCCGAGCAGTGGAGTAAACTGGATTAACCTAGATGTTGTATTTCATGGAAGAATTACTACGGCTTACTACAGAGAAACCTATGCAAAACAAAAGGAAAGCCCTATAGCTGGTTCTATGTCTAATATAAATTGTAGAAGAAATTACGACCCTTTCATAAAAAGATAAAACGCGGGTGTAGAACATAGCATAGTATACTCAGTCTCCGAATAGCGTGCTGAGCTCTTCCAAACGACGCTGATGCAGCTCCGCCTTGGTCAGATTCTGGCTCAGCGTCATATTCGCCAGCTCGGTCTTACGCTGCTGCACTTTGAGCAAACGCTCCTCTATGCTCTTCTCGATAATGAGCTTGACAGTAGTGACTGGTTTCGTTTGTCCAAGACGATGCTAAAAGGAAGATAAAAAGACGAACAAGGTTAGATATCATATCATATCAAAAAAAAAAAAACGGGTATATGAGATATGCGATGCCCGATTGTGGGGCAAAGGAAAGAATGGATGGAAATACTCACAATACGATCAACAGCTTGATTTTCAACGGCAGGGTTCCTGCGTAGTGAGAATCGCGGTTAGACGTCGAACATAGGTGGAACGGCAAGTTAAAGTACGTACCAGTAAGGATCCACAAGGTATACTCGCGAGGCGGCTGTCAAGTTGAGGCCTACACCACCGGCTTTCAGAGACACGAGCAGGACTTCACAAGAAGGGTTGTGTTTGAGAGCGTCCATAGCGCGCGTACGCTCATCACGCTTCATAGTGCCGTCTAGGCGGTCATATTGGATATCTGCGAGCTCAAGCGCATCTTCGATCCTTAATAGAAGTGTCAGACCTGAAAGCGAAAACTAACATAAGAAATGTATACTCACTTGTCAAGCATACTCGTCCATTGAGAGCTAAACACCTCATAAGCAATGCAGTACAAAACAAAACAAGCAATAAACTCACAAAACAACGGTCTTGACAATCCCATCGCCCGTATCAGTATTCCCGTCGGAATCTACCATCTGCACCTCGACAGCGTCAGGATCATAATTTCTCGAATTCGGATTCTGCCTCGAGCTTTCTACCAAATCCGCCATCAAGGCCTTAATCTTGGTCGAGAAATATAGATTCTGCACCATCAGCGCGTTTCTGCCCTTCTTTTCGCGCTTCTCCCTTCCGTTCTTCTTTTTTGCCACCTCATTGTTTCCTGAAGGAGCATCCGTGACGACCTCCACCGCGTCATACGGCGTAAGCCCAGCCTGGCAGGTTGAACAAGCTCGGCGGAGGTCACCCGGAACATTGGGCCATCCAGGACAGACGGTATGGCAGAAACATTCGATGCAGAAGAGGTGCTGGCACCTTGTAAGAACGGCACGAGGGCTGCTAGGGCTGCTCTGACGTGTAGGTCCACGGGAGGCTCCGACTGCTGATTTGCCTTTGCGACGCTTGGCAGCGGCGCTGCCCATCTCATCATCAATGCCCTCTTCTTTCACGTCGTCCCCGACCGGTGGAGCAAGGTCGATCCCGCACTCTACACATTGGGCCGTTCCGGACTCGCGGAGCAAGGTGAAAATCGCCATTCCACGCTGCTGATTGATGCCTTCCCGCGTAATCTCTGCAACGAGTTCTTCATAATTGACTGTCTCGTTCTCGTTCTCTTCCGATAGGACGCCTTTGCCTTTGACGAGTTCATAGTGATCGCAGATCTGCCTGAGCCGCAAAATCTTCTGAAGGATGCCCACATAGTTCTTCATGACTTCGTTGTTCTCCGACATTTGGTTGAACTCGGCTTTACTCTCATCAAAGTATGAATCATATATCTTGCGTTCCTTCTCGTCGAATTTGAGGAGACGTAACTCGTCTCTCCTTGGCGGTAGGTGCAAGATCTTGGTCCCATCCGGCGTTGTGCTTTCCTTGGTGCGACGAAGAGTAATACATTTCATGATTGTTCCCAATCTTGCGACACCAAGGGATTGACCAAACTTGACGGGGCCACCGACATATTCCGTCCAGACAGATTTATCATCAAAGGGCTCGAGCCGGAGGAACTTGATGAGCGCATAGACGTCGTCGAGTTTGTTTTGTACGGGTGTACCAGTGAGACAGAGTCGGCGGTCGGCGATGAGGTCGCAAGAAGCACGACTGGCTACGGTGGATGTCTCTTTAATGCAGCTACAAATTGATTAATAAATCCACGGGCAACTTTAAGAGGAAGAAATGGTACTCACTGCGCTTCGTCCAAAACAACCCTGAACCAATGCACCATCTGCAATGGACTACTCTGTTCCGGTCCTCCACCCTTCTTCCTCTTAAGACCTCTGCTCTTCTTCTTCACCATCCCTCCCATACCCACCATGCCGCCAACAATCCCAACTTCCTCCATATCATCACTATCATCGTCCTCGTCCCCGATCCCACCACTCTTCATCTGCTTCGAAAACTCGCTCGCAAGCGTCGCAAAGGTTGTTATAACGGCATCAAAATCCGCAAGGAACCTCGGATCCGAATTCCGTGAATTCCCGTGGTACACATACACCCTAATTGGACTCGCACCCGCTTTCTTCTCAGGTACGACATAGGATGCACCACCACTCGACGCTCCTCCAACGACACTCACTTCGCCGCCCCAATGTTCCTTGAACTGGTCTTCCCAATTCACTACAGTGGACAACGGACAAACGATAAGTGTACCGCGGGACTTTACTTTAAGACGACACGCGCGGTTATAGTCTTCAGCGATGCGTTTTTCTTCCATCTTACCGGGTTGCTTGATCTTAGAGGGAAGAACCATGCCAGGGGTGGAAGACATACCCCATGCGGAATCCTCAGATACAGTCCGGGAGGGGAATGGGTTAGGTAGGCGATCGAGTGCGCTGTTTCCGAACAGGCGCGCAGCAGGAAGAGTGGCTGCTATGAGGGAGACACAAGTAATGGTTTTACCGAGACCCATCTGTAAAATGTGTCAACATTATGTTCCGAAGGAATATAATTTGTAGGAAATATACGCACATCATCAGCCAATAGAGCAGCCTTGCACTCTCTAGGCTCATCAGTGACTTCCTTGTTTGTCACAGCGTGAGTCCAGCTTAGAATATTTCCTTGTTCATCCCGCCTAATCTGCCACAACGCACTTGAGCTAGACGTCCCTGACCACCTCTCCGATAAAGGTTGTGGCTCCTTCGCAGTAGGATCACGCTGTGGGCCACTTATCTCGCCTTCCCGTTCCAAGAGGAACGTAAGTGCTTTCATTTGATGCGGGTAGAGAGTCGAGTTGATATCGTACGCTTTACATATAAAACGTCAATAAAAGGAAAACGCATGTTCGATAGGAGGGAGATACTCACGTGCATAAGTTTCTTCTAACTCATCACCGCTCTTGAGACTATGGAAAACTTGATCAACCTGGTTCCTCTGGATCTCGACGCTCTTCCCGTTCGGCGCCGTCCCGCTCCATCTGTTCGCTCCGAAGCCATTGTGGCCTCCAGCGACCAAATTACCGTATCCTCCTCTTGCCTGTTGAGCGCGAGCGAATCCACCTGGAGGAGGATTGTGAGGATTTGAATAGAGAACACCTTTGAGACGAGCAGCAGCGAGGTCGAAAGGCACGATGGGATGGTCGAGGAAGAGAGCGGAGTTGTGAAGGTAGGAAGAGACAATGGGGATGTTGCCTTTTGGGGTGAATAAGAGGAGGTGGAGGGATAAAATAGGCAACTAATAAGGAGATTAGCATCTATAAAATTGATAAAATACTGAG
The DNA here is from genome assembly GCA_000827215.1 of Sphaerobolus stellatus SS14. NCBI lineage: Eukaryota > Fungi > Basidiomycota > Agaricomycetes > Geastrales > Sphaerobolaceae > Sphaerobolus > Sphaerobolus stellatus. Next base: position 77,629 of record KN837113.1, on the reverse strand, counting down.
AATAAATAAATACAGAGAGTAACTTACATTTGGAGCGCCCCTCCTTATCTTCGCATCGACCCTGATCAGTCCTTTACCCAACATCGGACCCAAAACAGTAGCAACTCTTTGTTCTACAACGCCAAAATTATCACCTCCGCAGACCTTCTCATTGTCGCCTTCCCCGACCTTCCACTGGGGAGTCAAAATATGAATTGTCTCCTCGGCCAAGGGATTTCTTTCCTTTGCTAACTGATCATAGCGCAGCCTTACCGAGGCAAACTCGCCCTGCTGCTCATCAGGAGGAAGCGTCGGATCCAGAGGCTGGCCGGGGGAACGCATATTGACGTAGTGTGTAGGATAAAGAATCAACGCCGTGACTGTTAACTGCCCGATGCACACGGGTGTTCTAGCCGGCACATCCTGCAGTGCAGAACTCTGATGCAAATGATGTCCAGGATGAACATATTGTCCGGGATGTGCCATGAGATGCGGATGGGGAGGTTGGCCGGGGCCAGGTGGGGGAGGAGGCGACGGGGACGAAGTCAGTTCAATGACTTGTCTGACGTGGCCTCGTCGCGATTTTGCCTTGGGTTGGGCAGGCTGTGGTTTAGGGTGGTGCAGGTTTGGTACGGAAATGGAGTGCGGGATAGCAGGGGGTCCGGGGACGGCGGGTGTAGCGGCGCGATTAGGGAAGAAGGTGTTAGAGTTAGATGCAAACTGGGCGCGGAATCTATCGCGTGGGGTTTGGGCTTGAGAATAGGCTGGTTGAGGTGGAGGTGGAAAGACGGGTGGAGAAAAGCCATAATTGCTCGACTCTGACGAAAATTTTTTGAGAGAGTAGCAAAGGCGAAATTTCTTGCTCATACACACCTATTCTTGGCCGTTTGGCATTTCGTGCATCGACAGCACTGGTGTCAACTTCGTCCATGTCTTCATCGTCGTCATCATCGTCGTCTCCTGTAAGGTCTATTGTGGTATTGGAAAAGGAAGGCGTGGAGGCCATGGGAAGGCTATGACCATTGTTCGGAATGGCACTGAAGGTGGTACTGGTGGTCACCATCGTAGGCAGAAATGGGTGTCGCGTTGAAAACGGTTGCTTTTAGTAGAAAGAAGAAAACTGGTTCAGGTGGAAATAAGTATAGGCGGAGGCATGAACCTGGATAAAAGGATTTATAATAACGTCGGCATGCGTTCGACGCTGTGTACGACGACGAGGACGATGTGGAGAGAGGAAAAAGAGCTGTGTGTTCTTGGTACTTTCAATTAGCGTGTGGCTGCTAGTCATGCTTGCTGACTCTATATAAAGCAATTCTCGGCGCTCAAGCGCTCACATCCGACCCGTATTATTCCACACAAAGTCTCCTTAAAAACGCGAAATCCATCGAAAACGCCTCTATTATATTTTACAAGCACACGAAAGATCTTGGCTGACTCGCAGGTTGGACGAGCAGACGCAGGGCGTATAACAAGGCCTAGTCATTGCCGCTTCTTCCACCGAGTGATACTAATAGGTCGTTGATGCCAAAAGCCTTCTCAATTTCCCGTCAAATATTCCCTACGAAATTTAATGTGCTCGTGACACGAAGAATAGAGTCGACCGGGAGGTAGAAGAGTGACCGCGTCTCAAGTAAAGCATCTTCGGATCGACGCTGACATAATCAGTTCCGGTCAATGTCAGCTACACCAACCATAGATGCAACTGAAGCTGCTGCACCGTCGAATGTCACCAATCCACCGAATGTGCAACGCGTCGTGTTAGATTATCTTCGCAATAGGGGATTCAAGAAGGCAGAACAAGCTCTCCGAGATGAGTTGGACTCCAGTGAAGCTACGGCCACCAATGAAGCTGCTTCAGCGACTGGTGGATTAAAACAACTGCTTGCCAGTCTGGATGCTAAAGGGGCTGAAGAAGTTCTTACTCTGGATTCCGCTGATAAAGCTGAAGGATTCAAGGACCTTGAAAGCTGGGTGGACGGGTCGCTAGATATGTACAGGGTAATATCCACCGTACTTCATGTCGCGACTTGTCGCTGATACTTTGCGTAGCCCGAATTTAGACCTTTGCTATTTCCCATCTTCGTCCACTTCTATCTCGATCTTATTGAGTTCGGATTTAAAGAAGAAGGTTTGTAGTGTAGGCATTCATTCGCGTTGTTTGTTAAGCCAACCTCGTCTCCCTAGCTCTTTCCTTTTTTACGACATATTCTACGTCACTACCGCCTTCCCATACCAACACCCTGCACCATTTGGCAACCCTTTTACTTCCAACCCATGTCCAAAATGACGAACTAGCTCAGCGGTATAGGAACGAGAAGTATACAGTACGGATGAGCCGTTCTGGTTTCGGTCTCTTAATTGGGTGGTTGACGGAAGGAACGGGCGGTGAGGCTCCTGGAGCAGGTCATGGCTTTGCGGGAGATCGAGGAAGGCGTGGTAGGGCTGCAGTCATGAGGGTTGTTAATAACCATGTCCAGTTTGATAGTGAGTAGGACATGCTTGTTTCAAAGTGACTTACTAATGTCGTTCAAGTTACAACAAGTAGTTCAACCTCTGTTTCTCCTAACGCCTGGGAAGAGTCGACTGGGTTATTATCGTCATCCAGGAGTTCAGATGCTAATTCCCTTCGCGGAGACCTGAAACTTGGACCTGCGCCTATTGATGATGGCTTGCGACAAGAAGCAGAAAGGCGTATTAGGGAGCAACAGATGAGCGGTTTTGATCCTGAAGTCAGCGGCGGTAGTCAGCACGACCTGCCCTTTCCATACGGGGTATTACCTACTGGTATGATGGCTCCGACGTCGAGCGAACTACTCCCTAGGCCTCCGCAATTCCGCACCATCGATGTTCAGCGAGAGGTTGATCGTATAAGAGATGCAAGAAAGCGGATCAAACTGGATCCCTCTTCGCTCTCTGGCGATATTGAGATCCACGGATTTGATAAACAATCCACAGCCGCCCGAGCTAAAGCTTTACCTAGTATATGTGCTTATACTCTCCATGACGCTGCGGATGGGTATGTTTTATTCCCCTCCTGAAAAGACACAAAGGGATGCTTATTCTCCACAGAGTTCCTTGCGCGACTTTCTCCGCAGATTCCAGCTTGATGGCGGCCGGGTTTTCTGAAAGCTATATTCGATTATTCAATTTAAAGCAAGAGAAACTTCGTGGTCTGCGTAGCGATTTCCAAGAATCGACCATTCGTGATTGTAAGTATCCATTTAAGGAGGACCTTTCTTTCGACTCATAGCTTGGCAGCCGCGTCTTTAAGAAGGATCAGAGAGAAGGTTGGGACAACGACCCGCAAGTTGATTGGGCATAGCGGACCTGTTTATTCGGTAGCATTTGATCCGTTAAGTGGATCCTCCACACCTCCGCGGTATTTGCTATCTTCTTCAGCGGATTCTACGGCTCGTTTATGGTCGATGGATACCTTAACGAACGTTGTTGCATACCGTGGACATCACGGACCCGTCTGGGATGCACAATGGAGCCCTATGGGTATCTATTTCGCAACGGCAAGCAGGGATCGAACGGCCCGACTGTGGTCGACGGACCGTATATCTGCTTTAAGAGTGTATGCAGGCCATCTTAGTGACGTTGATGTGCGTAGCGATCATGTTTGACTTGGGATGTCATTGACCCATTAAACAGTGTGTCAAATTCCATCCTAATTCTTTATACCTTGCGACCGGATCTAGCGACTGGACGTGTCGATTGTGGGACGTACAGAAAGGAAGCTGCGTCCGTGCCTTTGTGGGACATCAAGGTGCCGTTTCGACGCTGGCCATGAGTCCAGATGGAAGATACCTTGCTAGTGCAGGTCAGTTATCAGCTTATCTATGTAATTATACTGTCTTACTGATGATATGCTACAGGTGAAGACATGGCCATAAATCTATGGGACCTCGGAAGCGGCAAACGAATCAAGAAAATGACGGGACACACTTCGTCTATATATTCCCTATCGTTCAGCGCCGAGTCTACTGTGCTAGTTAGTGGCGGTTCGGACTGGACCGTTAGATGTTGGGATGTTAAGTCGGCGGGCGGGTTACCCTCGAAATTAAGTAATGGCGACGATTTTGACGGATTTTCCTTGGGAAATCACAAAAATGATGTAAACGGCGTCGACCAAGATGATGAAGGCCTTGAGACGTAAGTGCATTTATGTATCCCGAACGGATTCTGTTTACTTATATCTCTGTAGGACCGATTTACTCGCTACATTCCCGACAAAAAGAACCCCCATCATCAATGTGCAGTTCACGCCGCGGAATCTGTGCTTGGTGGCCGGTCCCTTTATATCCGCTGATTCAACCTGAAATGAGCAGTGTATTTTGGTGTATTTTTATGGACCTGTGCATTATATTATAATTATAGTTGTATTTTTAATAATAATACGGCACTTGTCATCGTGCCAGGGTGGCTCTTATTCAGCAGGATGAGGTGCTTTCGTTCAATTCTTCTTCTCATACGCGACTACGACGGCGGTAAAGGCTTGACTCAAACATGGGCGAGGAACCACAGAGTCCTTATGTTGTTTTTGGATATGGGTCTTTGATCTTTAAGGTGAGTAGAGCAGGCAAATGATATGGCCGAGAGGAAGACGAATAACTCTCGCTTAAAGCCGCCACCACATACCATTTCACAGGGTGCGTGTCCGAGAGCTGTCATAAAGGCTGCAGCTAATTATTAGCTTCATTATTTAGTTCCAGGATACCTTAAAGGCTTCGTACGGAGGTTCGCACAAAGCTCGAGCGACCATAGGGGGACGCCAGAGGTTTGCTGCCAGGCAGATCGAGAAAGACTCTTCCCTCATACTTACCGTGCTTCAGAATCCGGGCCGCGTCGTTACGCTGGTACACATCGAGGACTGGGATGACTTTGCTGGAGAGGTATGGCCCTGAATTTCTTAGGTTCTGTTCTGGTTAATGAATGCCGGACGTGCGTGATGAAGGATCCCTTCCCCGAGGATGATATCGTCTGGGGTGAGCTAGCGATTTACTTATTCAGTCAAGTTGACATGCTCATTTGTTTGGATAGGGATAGCATATACCATTGATCCTACGCATGAGGAGGAAGTTAGGGCTTATCTAGGTGTGTGCCATTCTGAGGTGGCAGTGAGTGGGGTGCTGATTCTTTTCGGGTAGATTATCGAGAGAAGGTTTGTCTGGAAGGACTATGGACTGCGTTATTCATGAACTGAATTTGCGATAAAGGACGGATATACCGTGGATATGACTGATGTATATGCGATAGTGAATGGAAAGGAGCAAGTGGTAGTGCCCAAGGTATGCATGCATACACTCATTTATTCACCTGGTTCTCGTGTATAAACTCATTTGTGAATCTATAGGCTACGGTTTGACATTGATATTTGATACTTATTCAAATGAATGCTAATGCGTTGTTCGATAAAGGTGTATGTCGGTCGAAAGGATAATCCCTCATTTGGTGAGCGAGTCGTTTAAGTTTCCCATTGAATCTATGTGCCAATTGGGTTCTCGTAGTCGGCGCAGAGCCTCTTGATGGCCTCGCAAGGCATATATGGAAGAGCGTCGGTCCGTCTGGGAAGAATAAGGTGTGCAGAACGGTCTGTAACGCTCGAGGCACCAAGTTGACTTTGATATTTAGGATTACTTGTACAATCTTGCGGACGCGGTTAGGAAGCTTGCTCCAGAGTCCTACGATTCGCATCTGTATGCGTTAGAGGTGATTGTTTTCCTTATAGTAAATACTTCATGGTGGTCTCAATATTGACCATAGGAGCGACTGAGGGGTTTAGACGCAGAAGCGGAGCGGGAAGGATTTTCAGCTAACGCGTCTTGAGAATATAATAGCATTGTACGTCTAACGTGTTATTATCTTGAACGTTCAATTGAAAGGTATGGTGTGTTGGGAAGAAGAAAAAGAAAGCAATATGGATATTAATAAATAGTCCCAAATCAAATGAATTACCATCTCTTTTGTTTTAATAGGTATATAAGGTCTCCGTGATTGCCATTATCACGAAGTGTTAGCGGGGGAACTGGATATCGATCCGTAATCCCGTTGTGTGTAGGGATTTAATGCATTGCTTTCGTTCGTCGTCAATGAGACACGGTCGTCGCCGGGGATGAGTTGCTGGTGAGACCGATCGCCGTTGTAGTTGGATATTCTTTCGGTGCGGCGGAGATGGTGTTCGACGATGCTGAGGAGGGATTAGAGAGGAAGCAGGGGAGAACAAGAGGACTCACCCTCGCATGATGACAGCAGTGCTTTGACGCTTGACACGACGCCTGATGCGGTTGGATTCGTAAAGGTCAGTTTCGTCGATGATTTCTTCGTCGATAATTTCCTAAGGCGGGTTAGTAGTGGTAGGTAGGACAGTAAAGGAAATGTCGTACTTCGATCACATCTACGGTAGAATGTCAGTGATGAAAATGGATCGTCAAGAACGAACATACCTTCTAATGTTAGGATACCCAATGCACCACCTTCGCGACCGGGAGTCTCACTAATGAGGAGCAAATGGGCACGTCCAGTTTGGCTGTAGAATAAAATTAGACTTTCCCTTCATGAAACATAATTTCACGTACAAATAATCTAGAGCTTGGAAACAGCTAATAGTAGGAAGTGCTTCAGGAAGGATGGAGAGCTTGAAAGCGCCAACAGGCCTTGGCTCAGAAATATCGTAGCTCAGAAGCTGGTGAACATTAGCATATAGCCCTGAAGTGACCCATGTCACGCACCGATTTGACCAACAATAACCCGATAAAAGCCAGAGGCTTTCCCGGTTCATGAACAGGGAAACGGGAGTATCCACTGGACAGTCTGGGGAGATGTCTATAAATAGAAACAGAAGAAAATAGAAAGACATACAGTCGATCAATGCCGTCATGGTCCATTATAGTATCTGCACTAAGAGTGACGACGTCCTATAGAGTATCAAGTATATAAGCCAGTGAGAATTGCGGAAGGACTATACTACCTTCATCTCTGTCATGATGTCGACAGCACGTTTATTATTGAGCTCCAGCACACCATTGAGAATACTAATTTCATCGTCGCGGAGAGGCTCCTCGCCTTGGCGGTGAAACTAGAGAGAGTTAGCCATGGCTCTAGAAAAAGGAATAAAACGAACCTGGAGGAATGATTTGAGCTCAGCTTTCTTGTAGGTATGGGCCTCGGTATGGCCAAGGGCGCGATCGAGCAACTTGGCGGTGGGCCAGGCGATAGGGGCTGGGGAAATGAACAAAGGGCGAATTTGGAGTAATCAGATACGTACAGAGAATATACATGAGAATCAGAACGAAGGGCGCGCAGCGGGCACCGATGGCGAGACCATAGCGAGCACATACTGCTTGAGGGATAACTCTGACGGAACGATTAACGACGGAAGTGGCGGATAGCCGACGACTTACTCTCTGGAAAGGAGTGAGTGGGAGTCGATAGAGGATCAGCCAGACTAACCCAAATACGACAATAGCTGTAGTTGAAATTACAATGGCTGCGATACCACCTCCGATCTGCATAGGATGAGCGGATGCCAGGAGCAAGACATGGGGTACTCACAGCGCTATCGAGGAAAATAGGGAGGGATTCGTTGACAACCTGGAAATGGTTGGCAAGGGTTGCACTCTAAAGTGGAGAAAGGCTTACGACGTTGGACAAGAGGAGCGACTGGAACGGGGTGAGAAGGGGGGCGGAAATGAGAGGGAGAGACTTACGACGAGGACCCAATGCCGGCCCCTCTTCATGAGCCTGAGAACTAGGACCGCGTCAATACGCGACCTGAGAGAGAGAGATGGGCCATACCCTTCTTGGCGTTGAGCTTCTCTCTGGGGTCGTCGCTGGAGGTGGCGAGGACGCGTAAATGGAGCTCGTCGAGGCCCATGAGACCGATAGTCAGGCCTGCGAAGACGCCGCCGGAGAGGATGAGGACGATGGAGATACCGAGCTTCCACCAGAAGGCGGGGGAGCCAATTTCATCGTGGTGCTCGGGAGGTGGGACGTCGGCGGCGGGGAGCTCGAAGAACGAGAGGAGGAACGGGAGAAACATGGTTATCTAAAAATAGAGACGCGGGGGCGGAGTCTTAAGTGGCGGTGGCTCGTCTTCGCTGAGACTGCAACATGGGCAACGACGGCGGCAGCATCCCCGACAGACGCGACCTCGTCCGCACAAAGAAAAAGGCAGAGCAGGCCGACAAGCACAACCAGCTCATCGCCCGCTGGTTCTTCTGTGCGCTGTCCAAGGTGAGTCTTTCCCTGCTGGCGTCTGCCGTCGACGTCGACGTCGCTCACGATCCCCCAGCGTCCCCTCCAGGAACCCATCGTCTCCTGTGCTCTCGGCAAGCTCTACAACAAGGATGCTATCATCGAGTATCTCCTCGACAAGTCCGCCTATGGCGACGGCGAGGACATCTGCGGCCATATTCGCTCCCTCAAGGTACGTCACTCTGTTCGCGCACTCTGGCTTCGCTGACACTCTCGCAGGACGTCAAGACTCTCAAATTGACCCCTAATCCCTCCCAAGTCCCGGAGGGCGCAGATGCAGAGACCCACGCTCGCTTCATTTGCCCACTCACCCTCAAGGAAATGTCCGGTGGCGTCCCATTCCTCTACCTCGCCACCTGTGGCTGCGTCTTCTCGCAGGCTGGCCTCCGCTCCATCGCCACCTCCTCTCCCAAGGACGACGACGAAAAGGACATATGCCCCCAATGCTCTACCAAATTCACCCGTGCCAAGGATTTAATCGCTCTCAACCCGGATCCCGAAGAACAAACCCGGCTGCGGAATGAGCTCGAGGCCCGCCGCGCAGTCGAGGCCGCCTCAAAGCCCAAGAAATCGAAGAAGCGCAAGGCCGAAGAAGCTGGCGCCGAACCCGCTCCAAAGCGCACTGCTGCTGATTCCAAGGCTGCTCCTTATACCAACCATGCCGTCGCCACATCTCGAGTGGTCGCTAATGCCCTGGTCGCCGAGGAACAGAAACGCAAGGCCCTCATGTCCGACGCTGTTAAGAGTCTGTATGCTCCTAAAGACGGAACTGCAAAGAAAGAGACATTCATGACAAGAGGTACATTTACCAGAGTGAGTTATTTTTCAATCTCTTAAAGGCACCTGATTCTCACCTGTTGTCAGTATGCATAATGCTTGATGGCTTATATTCGTGTATTTTTATCTCTCTGTACTTCATTTGTAGCTTTGCTTTCCCCGTACATACTCCGTGGTATCCCAGATATTTTCGTTCCAAAGACGGTAGCTTCGGATACAGGGTCCGTATAGACCGTCCGATACTAAATAATAGTGTAGTGTACATATCATTAATACAGGGCTATCCAAAATATAATCGCCTGCCGAGAGAACGTCTCGCCTCCCCCTACCGACCGCATGTCTCCCCTGAGGGGCTCTTCCCAAAAGCAGAAAAACTATAACATGATTTGTCGGATCTGAACACGCGCGAATCAGCATTTCATAGACATCTTTCCCCCCTGCATTAAGAGGCGACGTACGTTGTTCGAGATAATAGTGCTAATTAGAGCAAACGCGTATATGAGGAGAGCAATTTGATGACGCGATACACGATGCGATAGTGGTACAGACCGAGAAAAGAATGTGCGATAAAAAGGGAGGAAAAAGATCAGATTAGCGCTGCACTTTGTAGATTGGTTCGAAGAGCAATACTGAAAAAGGAAAAGAAATAATGATAAAAAGAAGTTGAGAAGGTGGCGGAAAGATAGGGTAAGGACGACTGATCAAAAATAATATGATGCACTTACTCTAGAAAAATCACGCATCAGTCAAGCTCAAGTGCAATCAGAAAAGTTGTCTCACCTTCAACAGCGGCCATGACAACCCTCAAAAGGGCCGTATCCGTGGCATTTGTAAAACTGCGTCGCATAGTTAGTCTCTATTCCTCTCCCACAGCGAAAAAAATTCTCTGACTGTGTGTAGACTTCACGCTCGTTCACCCGATTCGCTTTCGTACTTAGCCGTACAAAGCGCCGTCTGAAATACTCCCGCCCGGCAGCAGCATCCCCGGTTGGGCCATCGTAATCCTGTAATTGATCGAAGCTTAGGAATGTCTGGCTCATCATAGGACGCTCGACGCCACTCACGGGGAACGTATCCTTGATGTTTGAATGTTGGACTTTCTCCGTGAACAAGTCATCCTTGTTCAAAAATAAAATCTGTTCGAACGTTCCATGAGCATTGCCAAAAATAGCAAACGATATCCGACGTACGATAGACGTTTTTTTGAACCATTGCGAGTGACAGATCGAGTCCCAAATAGTCATAGCATCTTGCATTTGGTTCTATTTCGGGAGATCAGAAGTGCACTCTCCCACTCCATGTCACGGCAAAGAACGCTCACCGCATCTTTGTCTTCCACCAAACATTGATCGTACCCGCTTAGTGACACCAGGAAGAGTATACTCGTTACGTCTTGGAAGCAATGGATCCATTTTCTGCGCTCGGACTTCTGCCCACCCACATCAAGCATGTGCATACTATGAGACCTCAGCTTGAATACTGTCTCAGAGATGCCGGTGGTCCGTGCACGTGAGCGGATGATATCCTATTTTTAAATGTCATTGAAATGCCATGAGCGATGAACTGGAGACTTGCCTGGTTGGAAGGCATGTAATCCGGGGAAAATAACCGTGGCAGGTCAGAGAAGAAGCTGCCGATCGTGTCAGGAAATACAGTGGCCGTTATTACTGAGACATACTATGATAAGCTGGGGGAGACGTCAACAACGGGTACATATGCGGCAATGAGTGACTCACTTTTCGGGTAGCGCAGCTTCATTACCCCGTGCTATCGCCTGCTCAACACCTGGGTCCTTCCAGAGTGCTTGGAGCGGCTCCAAATATTCTGATGGGAATGAATCACCGTCACGCAGATCGGGTGCTTCCATGATCATCTGAGCGTATGGCTGGCGGCATGTCAGGACGAGATGAAATGGACGCAGAACGATGGACGAACCGTATTCTCTTCCTTGAGCTGAAGCTCCAGTTCGTCCATAGCCTCCAGCACGACCCGCAGGCCTAATGTTGTCAGGTTGCCAAATACCAACTGGCGATAAGATTCCATTTCTTGCGGCGAGAATGGGACTTTGTGGATTAGACGCATTTGCTGGAGCCTTGTGAGCATTGCGGACGACGACGGGCTGCGTTCTCACCTTGAGGACAGTAGACTTGCCAGAGTCGCCCGAACCGAGGAGAAGGACCTTTACTTGGTTATCCAATACTGCTTTGGCCTACATAGCGTCAGGATAAGGGATGTTGGAAGCTAGATGAGTAAAACAATGACCTCCTTGAGTTCCTTCTCGACAGCTTTGTGCTGTTTGAGTTGTTCGGGGTCGCCCTGCTGGGAGGAGACGCAGCCACCCATGGTTGGAAGGGAATAGGGTATCTAGAAAATAGAGAAAGGTATCGTAGCGAAAGGAAGGAGGAAGAGGACGCCAGAACCTAATGTTGGACCTGCTGAGCTAAGCCGTAGTGCCACTAGGCGACCAAGATGTGATCGTGCGGCTCCCTTGATCCCCTACTGCCAGCTCTACAATAATTTATAATAAGTAGATCATTATAGAAACGAAATGTTTATTACTGTTGATGATTCCTCATTCCATCAAGGCTTACGTCCACACGTAGCCGTCCCTTGTTCCAGCTGCATTATCTGTGACTCGCGCGTCACGCTCCACGTGACTATTCGCGCGCAAGCTCCGGGGAGGGATATAGACTTGGAGCTTGGAGGGTCGCTCCCTCTCTCCCTCATGCTCTCTCGACGCTCCATATTCGTTGCGACGCGCCGCTCGTTATATGCCTCTTTTCACTCTTCTCCAGCGCGGCTCGCAAAGCGCAAAGTCATCCAGCAGTTTCGTCTCGCAGATATCGGAGAAGGCATAACAGAATGTGAAGTCATCAAATGGTATATTGCACGCATGTATGCTCCTTGATTCGCTGTCTTACTAGGCTTAGCACAGGAACGTAAAGCTGCACGCTACCGTGCAATCATTCGATCCCCTGTGCGAGGTGCAGAGCGATAAGGCCAGCGTAGAGATCACCAGTCCATTTGATGGCATTGTTACAGAATTACTGGTCAAGGAAGGCGACGTTGCAAAGGTCGGAGAGGGTCTCTGTCTAATTGAAACAGAGGAAGAACATGATGCCGACGTCCCAGAAGAGAAGTCTTCATCAGAGCCTATCATCGAAGCCCCGCTCGTGGAGAAATCACAGCACGCACCAAACAGACCATCTTCGAAACCTCATCCCCTGGACCCCTCCTATCCGCCAGCCAAACCCCGTGCTGATGTGTTAGCTACGCCATCTGTCAGACACTTTGCCCGACAGAAGGGTGTCGACTTGACTTTGCTTACCAGCGGTTCTGGTAAAGGTGGCCGTTTCGAAAAGAGAGATGTCGAAGCCTTTCTCACCGCCAAGGCCGAGCCTCCTATAGCGGAGGATCAAGAAGTTGAACTTGGTAGAACACGATTCGCAATGTGGAAAGCTATGACCAAGGTAGCCAGCCTTCCTCCTCCCATGTCGCACGCGCTGATTCACCACCCTTTAGAGCCTCGAGATTCCCCATTTCGGTTATTCCACTACTTTAGACATCACTAAAGTGACAGAAATGTTACCCATACTTAACGCACATATCCCAAGCATCTATCGACCTGCCCCCGATTCAACATCACCGCCATCTGTTTCGCCGTATTCTATCCTTCCTAATCCATACCCCACTCCGCAATCAGATCTTACGACTCACTTTTCGCGTCTAACTGTTCTCCCATTGCTTCTCAAGACGTTGTCCCGTGCTATGCAGGAATGGCCGCTTTTCCGGTCATCTATCTCCTCCGTGCCAGACCCCTCTTCCAAGCAAAAACCTACCATCACTATTCGTCCACATGCTGATATTTCGATAGCACTTTCCACTCCAACTGGGCTGTATACCCCAACCTTGACTGGTGTTGATACCATGAATGCATACCAAATCATGGGCCGCCTACGTCGTATGCAGGCTCTTGGTCGTCAAGTCCCTTGTGCCCTCGGTCTATCTGAGATGCCTAAACGGGGCGGAACACTGACTGTCAGCAACGTAGGAGCCATTGGACAAGGTGAATATGCGTCCCCGGTGTTAGTGCCCGGGGGCGGCATCGCCATTGTTGCCATTGGGAGAGCAAAGTGGGTGGATGTTGTTCCGCAAGATGGCGTTGGGCCTACGAAGAGGAGACTGCAAGTTGGTATTAGCTGGAGTGCGGACCATCGCGTGGTTGAGGGCGCAGAATTGGCTGCGTTTGTGGAGACTTGGAGGAGCTGGGCAGAGCATCCAGAACGGCTCATAGGAGAGGGCATCTAGTTGGGCATTTGTATACATGTATTATACCAATATTGATCAATCAATTTTCATTGCAGGGTTAGGTGTGACGGCAAATCTTCACTCTTCGACTTGTGCAGGGATGATTTGCTTCAAACCAGAAATCTGATGGATACAAGATAGATATCGTCATTATTACTTGACTATTAGTTTATTACTCATGTTTATTTTTCTAGCTCCGCCTTGCCAGGCAGAAGTCCATTTGTCTTCTACATATATTTTGATCAGAGCGTTGGCTGGTTCGCGGGATTAACAATCAGCCGAAGGATAGCAAAACTTGCCACACATTTTGACTGCTACGGATTCCAGGTTAGCCCTCTGTTTGTTTGTTTGTTTTTATATGAATAGAATCGTTTACCTTTTTTAATTGTATTGATCCATTTAATGGAGATAGTTCTTTAGGTTGTATATTTTCTGTGAATAATTTTATTCGTTTGATTAACCCGGTGTGCAACAAGCCCACAAGCTCCCCAGGCCGTTACTGCACAAGTGTAGACCCAAAAAATTCCCGATAATCGTAATATATATATATGTTATGATATGCGTTCGATACTTGTTCGTTTTACTGAATGTTCTCTCGTTATGAATGTCGTGCCACCAGCTACAACGCGTGACGTCACGCGTTTCGCTCTCCTCCTGACTTGTTCCTGACCATCAATCTCACTTCGCTTGCGAACATGGCAGAGTCATATAACGATTATCAATTGGGCCCTTCTCGACCTACTGCACGTCCTTATACAGGCCGTCCACCAACTGCGGTTTCCACGGTTGGTCGTCGGGACGCGAGTTTTGTGGTTGCTGTCATAGAGGGTAGAGGCAAGTCATTCCTCGCGCGTCAATGGCTCCTAGATTCTCCCACTTACTCTCTTTCTAAATTACGTAGGAGTCGGTCGAGAAGTTGGTATAGCTGCATTGGACAGAGATACAGGGAAAACAGTTCTCATCCAAGTAACGCCTACCGTCTCTTGCTGAGTGGTTTTGACGACTCATGAATCTTATCTAGGTCGCAGATTGTCAAACATATGTCAAAACCATACATCACATTCACCTTCACTCCCCGTCCATTATCCTCGTCCCTGATACTTTTCTGCCGGCTGCCACACATTCCAAGTGGCATCGAAATGGTCAGCCTAGTAGCATTCTAGTCGAATGTCTCCAAGAAGAGTTTTCTGGCGTTCCTATTGAGCCGGTCTCGCGAAAATATTGGAGCGAAACTGCAGGTACGTTGCTCTGGTATCCACAATGCCCTGTTTAGTGTATTCCTGGCAGGCCTCGACTTTATCAACCAGCTATGTATCGATGATGAAGATCGTCCGGCACTCGTCGTATCGGTTTCAAACAAGTAAATGATAAATTGATATGTGGATCATTGGATACTCAGTTTGTCAAGATATTATGCTCTTAGTGCTATCGCTGCATTATTCAAACACGTCGAAACCAAACTCAATACGATCTTCGCCGCCCGCTCCCTCAGGATTACGTATAGGCCTGTAGAAGGTACTAGATATTTTTATAGGTTAGCAAAATGACTGGCTTTTTCGACACGGTTATACAGGGACAATGCTCATTGATACGGAATCCGCTAAAAATCTGGAATTGGTTGGAAATATGACACGCAAGAAAAGCAAACATTCCTTATTTGGGTAGGTATTGCATGATGATCTTGGTCCACTATCATTTAAACTATCTTAGGATCTTGGACTACACGTTTACGCCCATGGCAAGCCGCTTGCTACGAGTCAATATACTTGCTCCTATTACAGGTATGATTTCACGGTTTCTAAAACTGCCTTATTCAGACGAGTTTCAAGCTCAACCATCTCTTGATGCTCGCCTTGATGCCGTTGAAGGTACGAGAACAGACATTGTGGATCGTCTTGATACGACCTACTCCACAGAACTCATGCAAAACGAGGACGTCTATTCTGCTGTAAAGGATGGTCTACGAGCTCTGAATAAAGTGGATATGGACAAGCTCATAGTCTCTGTATGTTTTTAAATAATTCTCTGACTCGCTCTGCCTTTCTAATAATGAAATAGCTTGCATCTTCGCAAGCCAGGGAACCTAGCACTACTTCTTCAAAGCCTGCTTCCTCCCGTGTTGCGCAAATGCTGAATGTCCGTAACATCGTTCGATCATTGCCAGCTCTACAGTTCGCCTTGCAAGGGTGCCGCTCTCATTTGCTTCAAATTATTTCAGCTGTATGCGTGGTCTTGTCTACGCGAAATACGAATAACTCATTTTGACAGATGCTTTCTGACGAACGGATTGCCGAACTCGAGGAAAGAGTTTCCGACAGTCTAAATGACGATCTGGCCACCGCAAAGGTATGGACCTATATATCTTTCGCTTAATAATAATTTTCCTTCAGAAAACGGGTTTGGCCGCCGTGAATGTCCGCGTGTACGCTGTGAAAGTGAGACTTTATCAGTTGAAGTCAAAATACACGAGGTCTAACGCCCTGTAGGCAAGCATAAACCGTCTACTAGATGTCGCTCGAGAGACTTATCGTGAAAATGTCGGAGATATTTATGAGTTGTGTCGGGAACTATCGAACGAGCATGCTCTTCCCTTACAATTGTGCTACTCGGACGCAGCGGGACACTTTTTCACTTTGAAAAAAGCCGATTTGGAAGGAGAGCTGCCAAGGGGATTTATCAATGTGACTTCCAAAAGTGACAAATGGTGTTTCTCCACGGTCGAGCTTGTAGGACTTCTGCTGTCATTGACATATAGCTCTTCGAGACACTGATTGCTCCTTCAGAGAAAGAAGAATGCAAGAACCAAGGATGCTTTGGATGAAACTCTTATCCTTAGCGACAAGTAACCTCAATTCTTCCCTACCAGACCCCTTCTCTTCTGACTTTTGACTATTCTAAAGGATCATACAGGATCTGCTTGATACAGTAGTGCATGACATCGGCGTTCTTTATAAAGCATCGGAAGCGGTTAGACCACCCTTTCTCCCAATGATGATAATGATGAACTTACTCTCATGCTCTAGGTTGCTCTTCTGGACATGCTGTGGTCATTCGCGCATGCTTCTATTCGTAAGTCGTGACTACCATGCTTCTATTGAATATAATATCTGACATCAAATATGTAGTCCGTAATTATGGTATGTTTCCAGCAATACTGCCCGAAGAGCACTGTCCTTTTGATCGGTTATAGTCCGTCCTGAATTCACGGGAACACTGGCGATCAAGGCAGGTCGCCATCCTATCTTAGAAAATGTTCAATCTTCAGCTGGAACTCTGGTTCCGAACGACGTCTATTGTTGTGACTCTTCCAGCTTCCAGTTGATCCAAGGACCCAAGTGAGAGAACTTCCTTTGCTAATTTTAATAAACTAAGCTATATATCCGATACTTTGAAAGCATGTCTGGTAAGTTACAAAGACTACTAATTTATTGGGACTAACGTAACATTCATAGGGAAGAGTACATACCTTCGCCAGGTTGGATTACTTACAGTAATGGCGATGTGTGGTTGCTTCGTCCCCGCAGAATATGCCAGTTTCAGGTAAGGACTATGTATACAACATTCGTTCTCGGACCTCATGCATTACTGGGAAGACTCCACGATGCATTACTTACGCGGCTGTCAAATGACGACGACATGGAACGTAGCCTTAGCACCTTTGCCAACGAGATGTCCTCATCAGCCATGATTCTAAGTATGTCATTCTTTATGCCAACCATAGTCACTGAATGTTATTATAGGTCTAGCAACTTCGCGCTCTCTTGTCCTCATTGACGAACTAGGCCGTGGAACATCTCCTCGCGAAGGTGTAGGTATATCCCATGCCATAGCTGAAGAGCTCATCAGAACAAAGGTTTGATTTGGTATATATTATTCACGTGTGACTAAATTGCTTTTCGCAGACTTTCGTTTTTTTCGCAACGTAAGGCTAGGTTGTATGCATTAGACTCTCATATAATCTATAATTTCGTGGTCAGACACTATAATGAGCTATCTACAACCTTATCGCGATATCCCCCTGTTGTGAAGTGAGTTATATACCTTTCTAATATTGCAATCACTATTCACGTCTGAGTAGCCTACGTCTCTCAGTCCAAGTTCGTTTTCCAAGGTTGAAGTCTGAAACTTTCTAATCCCTGTTGATCGCAGAAGAATATTCGAAATTCTTCATTCAATATTGTCTTCAAATACAAGTAAGGATGGTTATATTTGCCTCGAATAGTTGCTCATTCATAAGTAGAATCATTGACGGAGCTCTTGAAGAAATAGACCACTATGGTTTGAGTAAAATACGCCCAATCCTGCTACTAGCTGATGTATTATCTTGATCATGCAGGCATAGAACTTGCCAAGCTGGCTGATTTACCTCCTCAGTTACTAACAGTTGCAGAAAAAATCTCATGTACACTCTCAGAGCTCCAGGTCAAAAGGGACCAAGAAAGTTTCAGTGGGAAGACTGCTTTACGCAGGAAGGCTCTGCTCAAAGTATGATCTTCGGTCTTAAGATACTATTACTCTCTCCTATGATTTCGGCATTTTCTAGTTTCGTACCCAATTATCACAAGCTCTCGACCACTCGACATTATCCGAAGAAGCTTTCCTAACTTACCTGGAAAAAATCCAACATAACCTGGTGGAGTTGCTGGACGAGAACCTCGATGAATAAAGGAAGCGAAGTCTGTATCTAAATAGTCGAGCGATGAATAAGTAGGAATGAAGAAAATAATATATTATGAGCTTGGTACCCGTTAAAATAAATTCCCCTGTGCCAAACAAATAGATTTGGGTGAAACGATGGAGAATGACAGCCAAGATTATAAACGAATAAATAGTACTAAGAAATGTCAATTTCACAAATTCCAAAGGATGGCCACAGGATGGCGTTCTCCAGAAAATCAGCCTTGAGACTCAAGAATACTCCAAGTAACCCGGCCATCTCTCTGCAAAGCATTCATCACACCCCCCTCGCCCTCGCGTGTCACAGGGGCAGGAATATCGAGGTGTCCGAACGCAACCGCCGGTGTCAAAACACCCTTCTTGAAATCGTCCCTCTTTCGCAACAATACGCTGGCGACTTCCAAAAAGATAATCGGGGTGGCAACGTATCCAGCCTCGGGTCCAGCTATTCTCAACGTCAATCCTACATTAGGCATATGCCCAGAAGATGCCAATCCGGGAGAGGAAAATCCTGCGTCCGCGTTTTAGTATGTAAAAGAGATATTAGTACGAAGGAAGTTCATACCGCGGGCATAAAATGTTTGTGCAAATGATATTCCTTCGAGCCTGAAAGATCGAAGATGTAGTTATTCGGAGAAATAAGTACGCATTCTTGAAACTTACTCGCTTTGTCTGATATTTCCCTTGCGGACTACCCCGTGAGTAAAAAGCCCAGGATACCTGATAACTGATTGATGGTATTATATCTTGCTATAGTAGGAATAACTTACCGATAAAGCAATTCGCGACCCCACTCTCTAACCGCCAAAAACTGAAATATGATGAAATAAAAAATGAATAGAAATATAGCTCGTAAGCTATTGATTTCGAGATGTGCAGCGAAATGAACGGGGCTGGCTTTGGACGCAGTGTCGTCTCCAGATTGCGACAAATATACTTGCAACGACTGCGATAATCGAACAACAGCCGGATCTACAGATTAAAAGTTAAAAGGA
This sequence comes from Sphaerobolus stellatus SS14, assembly GCA_000827215.1. Classification (NCBI taxonomy): domain Eukaryota; kingdom Fungi; phylum Basidiomycota; class Agaricomycetes; order Geastrales; family Sphaerobolaceae; genus Sphaerobolus; species Sphaerobolus stellatus. The sequence continues at coordinate 58,637 of KN837113.1, read as the reverse complement.
TTTAGTATATAGAACATGTTGTACTGACCACTGAAGAAGTACGGTACTAGCCAGGAATTTCTTCGAGGGTCACGACCGACACCTGCCCGTCCCAATAGTCCTTCAACGCAAATTAATTCCTATTCTGATTATTTGATAAATGAAGGAAATACCTGCATTAGCTCCACCAAGTTTGACATTTAGGGGCGGGCCTGGGGGCGCTGGTTTGGGTCGAACAGTCGCCAGCCTTTTGCGGAGATCTCTCAGTTCTTTCGTCGAAGCAAATCCTTTAATAGCAGCTTCGTATGTCGTAAAATTGGCTGAGATAGTATGTGAGTAGACACATTCGCATGTCCCATAAATATCTTACCAACTGGTTTCCGCGTGGCATTCAGTGTCAGAAACATTTCAACTGTGGAAGGAAGTGCATTCTTATCGCGTAGAATCTTTTTACAAAGTTCCACTCCAAGATCGCAAGGGACGGAGTCAAACGCCTGAAATGGCCGAGGTATAGTATCAACTATGTCATTTCAATAGGAAAACGTACCACAGCATGGCAAATCACAAGTCCCTTCTTTACGGCTTTTTCATGATACTGGAGATGCATACGCTCAATAAAGGCAGGTTCACCTATAATGCGAAGCTTAGTGTGTATATTCCAACATGTCGCTGTGTGCATACCACATAAATCAATGTAGTCTGTCTGGGACTCGAGGCAAGCTTTGACCACAGGTTCTCCATAATCACGATATGGTCCTACGCAGTTCAACACCACTACAAAAATGAGTTAATATCCATGCTTCCACGTAGTTCGAGCGCACAGTGTGTTTTCGATGCCATGTCATTTAAGCTCTCTTGATTGTGCACATCGGCCAATACAATGTCAGGAAGAGCCATATTTGACTCTTCAAGTCCTGCGAGCGAATTCCGTAGACTCTCTAGAGCGGAACGGTTACGTCCCGCAATTGTCCACTTGAAGCTGGATGGCCACCGTTTGGAACCACCTTTCCAGAGTTCGGCGACGACGGCTTTTGCAGTGAAGCCTGTGGCACCATATACTGTTAAATGGCTGCGCGTAGACATAAGATACAGAACAGGAAGTGAAAACGACGCTCGAAACGGACTGGTTTTATACGGTAAGATCACAACGGCCAGTCGTTGGCCAGCTTACATCAGGCGCGCTTTGCTGGTCCTCGCCATGTTGTTGCGCGTCCACCACCGTGCTTTTCAGGGACTCATAACCCCCCGACCTGGCTGTTTCTATGCTCTAGGACGCCGTACATTAGTCGATCTATCAGAGCGGCGAAAAGAGTTTGAAGCCAAATATGCTGAGAAGCTACAGCAACGAGCAAAGAGGTGCTACTTTCTCTAAACTTCATCGGTTTAAACGCTAATAATAAAAATTCACAGCGAAGGAATCTCTGTAGAAGAGCTGAAAAAGAAGCTAGCTGAAACGGCAAAAACAAAACCAGAACGGATCGAACCACTTAGTTCATGGCAAAAGCAAAAGCAAGCTGCTTCAGACAAACCCGTACAGTCCCAAGCACGCAAGGACAGCGCTCCCATAAAGGCTAGGATCCCTTGATATTCGAATATTCAGGTCAACTTGGCTCATGCTTTTCCCGTCTCAGCCCTTGGCCGACATCATGGATATACGCAAAATATTGGGCAAGAACCACACGCGGGATGAGGTCGCGGCTCTATGGACTACTTACCATGCTACCCGGTCGCAAAGTACCGGCCGTGGATATCTTTCCGCTGTCATCCCTCTAGAGACATACGAGAAAATGACTAGCAAAGCCACAAAATACCGCAGGTTCATCCTTCCTCTCCCAAGGCCATCCCCGGAGTCGGATAAAGAGATTGCTCACGAATTCTTCTTCGTTCAGTGGGACTTCTATGAAGCTCCTCCTCACCCTGCACTCACACCAGGCCTGCCATTTGAAGAGCCCTTGCCTGCACCGGCATCCCCTGCTCCCAATCCGTCCTGTTCTACCGTTCTCTTCACGACTCTGCAGGAATACAAACTTCGCCAATCCTTCGCGCTGCCTTACCTCGTTTTGACCAGTTATACCGACCTTGCATCAACCCACGGTATTGTCTTGATGCGAGGGGAATTAACTGCTTCGCCAACGTCACCCGATAAATACCTCCTATCACAGGCAGATGCACAAATGCTGGCCTTGAGCACGCAGCGCTTTTATCTAGCCGATGAGGGAGATTCGAAGACTGCCGGACGGGCACGACTCCTGCGTGTATTTGAAGAGAAGCCAGAGGATTTCAAATGGGAGGATTTATTGGGATTCGCAGATCCGACTGTGTAGATATTGCGAAGAAATAAAAATACAAACATGTATGATACCGTAGAAGCATTGTGCTGACAAAAAAGGACCATCCTGAATGTTGATCCAGGGTTGCTTCGTTGACGTTCTTAAGAGAGGAAGTGTTGAAAGCGGTGGGAATCTGGGTGAAAGAGGTCAGACGAATTGAAGCGGCGCCTGTATCAGGTTGATTGGGAGGAGACACCACGTCTGACGTTGAGCGCGTTCCATGGCAGGCCCGTCGCATACCTCTCCTTCGTCTTCCTCACCGACCACTGCTTCACCCATATCTTCCAAACTTCCCAAGTTTCTCAGTCGTCAGCAGCGCGATCGTTCCAAATCCGCAGCTGGCGTACAAGGCGCACCGCCATCCAGCTCCCTCAACCCGCCGGCCAACACGCCACAACCCAGCACATCGAGCTCGAAACACACGGTGGCTCGGAAGTCGAGCAATTTGTTCAGTCTTAAGGAGAAGGAGGACAAGACTACGCCCCCTACCATCATCGAACCCCCTGTCACAGCGCCCCCCTCTTCTCCTCGTTCTAGGTTCGCTTCCACCTCGGAATCGAGGCCGATGAGCACTGTATCTGATAGCGGGTCGTATAACGGGGGCTACTCATCGTCGTCGAGTCGCTTTTCGGACTTGCCTTCCCGCCTCTCAGGGTGGATATCGCACACCTTTACGGGCTCTTCTACGGATTTGTCCCTTCCTTCCCTCCTCTCCCAAACCCAAATGCAGTCAGCAGCGGCAGCCGTGTCTCCCAAATCGAAAGCCGTTGGGTTGCTTACCGCCGCCAGGCATGGCAAAGACAAGGCAATGCGTTATCTTCTTGATAGTGACGCTCAACCGGACAAGTGTACGGATCCAATATGGTTAATGGGTGTCTTGCATCCCGGCTATGAACCACCACCTATCGCACCTTCGTCTCCTTCTACCCCTCCACCCACTCGGCGTGATTCTATCGATTCTAAGCGCTCTCCAGCATCCCGTCGATCGAGTAGCTCTTCTTCTCACTCATATTCCACGCTTAACACCCCGCCGTCCACGTCTTCATCAAAACATCCCCCTCCTTGGCCCTCCGCTTTTTATACCGACTTCACCTCTAGAATTTGGCTGACGTATCGGTCCAGTTATGCCCCTATTCGAGACACAGCCCTTTCATCCCTAGACACAGATTCAGAAGTTTCCCAATTGAATTCTTCGCAAAACAGGAGATGGAACTGGCCTGGTAGTGGCGAGAAAGCTTGGACAAGCGATACAGGCTGGGGTTGCATGCTTCGTACCGGTCAATCCATGCTAGCGAATGCCCTTATTGATCTTCATCTTTCTCGCGGTAAGTGCCATGATGCGCCATTGTGTTATAATCTTATATATATTATTACTTAGATTGGAGACGTCCGCCGCAGCCCTCTTACACAGAGGGATATGCAACATATGTCAAGATTCTGACATGGTTTTTCGACAATCCATCCCCACAATGTCCATTCAGTATCCACCGCATGGCACTGGCCGGCAAAGAGCTGGGTAAGGACGTGGGTCAATGGTTTGGTCCAAGCACGGCAGCAGGAGCTATTAAGCGGCTCGTAAGTCAATTCCCCGACGCACAACTCGCTGTCTCTGTCGCGATGGATGGTGTCATATTTGACTCGGATGTTTATGCCGCATCCCATGATGATGGCACCCGAAAACGTGCGACAAGGTCGAAATGGGGCAATAGAGCAGTACTTGTTTTAGTTGGTATTCGCCTAGGAATTGATGGTGTAAATCCCATATATTATGAGGGAGTGAAGGTATGAACATGGCTTACATCAATATAGGCTGTTTCACTGAATAGTATGCACAGTCGTTATTCACATTTCCCCAGAGCGTCGGCATCGCAGGCGGCCGACCTTCATCTTCATATTATTTTGTCGGGACCCAGGCGGATACTCTATTCTATCTCGATCCCCATCACACACGCCCAACAATTGTTTTCCAAGATCCGCCTGGAAACGATGATGCTCATATCCCCGTGAAGAAATCAAGCCGTAATTCTTCAGAATTGAACCAGCGTCAACGTCAACAGAGGTCAAGTCCCATTCCTTCTCGCACCCGATCGCCGACCTCCCCTTCCCATCATACACTTTCGCCTTCTCCGCTCTCTCATGAATATTTCTCCCCTCCCGACGAGGAGCCCTCAGTTGAAGATCCTGTTCTGGGACATTATGTTAATGCCTACTCGCTGACGGAGCTTCGCACTTTCCACTGCGATCGGGTTCGTAAGTTGCCATTGTCCGGCTTGGATCCCAGCATGTTGCTTGGCTTTCTTTGTAAAGATGAAGCCGACTATCAAGATTTCCGTAATAGGGTGGCCACTGTGAGTATTTCAAGAACGTTTTCGGACCGCAGCTTATTTCATTGTCGCCAGCTCTGTAAAAATTATAAACCTATATTTTCTATTCAAGCTGAACCTCCTTCATGGGGTGACGGCTCCGACGATGTTGGTTTGGAATCTTTCTCCGAACCGGATGCTGAACGTGATCAAGATGACGGTGACGACGATGCCTTCTTCTCTAGTTCGCCTTCTCCTATACCCCCTTCCACAGAGGAATCTTCTATTGATCCCCCAGATCCTGCCGCTGCACGTATATCTGATACACACAACCCTCATGAAGAGCTTGATTCGGATGTAATAATTGAAGACGATGACGATGAATGGATAGCTCCTACTCCATTGGTAGAGACTCCTCAGATTGTCAACATTGGTCCATCGAAGGATAACAGGTCCACCTCGGGGCACACAAAGGCGGGGAAGGGTAGTACGTATAGGACAATTGCCCCTGGACAGCACTTCCCATTTCCTTCCTCTGATGGAGACGAACTCAACCAAGTTGAAATCACTTCCCGAACTCGAGACCGCGGAGAATCTAGGCCCATGCCACATCTGCGGTCCATGCGGGCCAGGGATGGTGGCAGAACTCAAAGTGGCGGTGTGAAAGGTGTATATCGGGACAGCGGAGATGAATCATGAAATGGACCTGCCGATGGTATCTTCTGTCCTTTTTTCCTATCTGGCTTGTATTTTTATCAGCGGTTTTTTGACCTTAATTCTCATTTTCCCTGTGGCTCCTGCAGCAATGTACCATGTCTCTCAATTATCACAAATATTTCTTGCCTGGTCCTTTCCTTTCTTTCCTGATTATGTAGGTATAACTTGCATTTGCTGGGCTATGTAATGTATGCTTGGACTCATAGTTGACAATTCGCCGTAAACTAGACTGGTCCCAGCACCGTTGCACCCAACGCTAGGTTCAACTTTGGTGAGAAAGAACTATCTGTCAATCTTTAAGTCTTATCGATTATCAGTCAGCTGTATTGCTGCTTTTCAGCGATGTCGACAAACATGGGTATATGCAAATGTCACTTGGAGGCCCAATGAGCATTTATTCTGACCCATCCCTCATGCAGGTGGCAAGAGTGTTAATTCCATCAGCAACACCGACACTGTCTTTAACGCAAGATCTATATAAATTCTATCCAGATGAAGATGTCGATATGCTGCTCTAAGGATATTTACATCAGCGTGCGATCTTAAACTATTAGCCAGGTTGAAGAATCCAAAGCAACCGACGAAAAAGTTCAAGAAGATGAATCGTACTTTCATGTTAGATGCTGCTATTGTTTGACTAATGAAAGCAAAGAAACGCATGACCAACGGGGCATTGCTTAATGAAACGACCATCGTTGTTAAAGGCCATTTCCAACCTATTGTTGAGATGATCAAGAAACAGATAGACCGCGTATATATCAGGAGGGATAATAATGAAGATATACCACTATGTTGCCTATGGTCTACCAAGAATGTCTGATCTTCGTATGTAACGTATGTAGAGTATTACTTAAGAGTAAGTATACAACCTTATGCCCCAGGAACGTACGCTCATGTCGTCTCAACATTGCTTCGCTACCATCGTATCCTCCCTGTCCATGACAAGAGCGCGAAACAGCTTGATCTACATCAGATGCTCCTAAGAGAGTGAGCAGCTGACCGCAAGTCCAGAAACTCAATCACGTAGTCATCCTCGGCCTGGAAGTTGTTCGAGTAGTAGGACGCAATAAAAATAATTTCGAGCTGTCGAATACAGCTAAGCGCAAACTTGAATTGTCAAGAGTTAACCGGCATCTCGCCATCGCTGAGCATCTGTTGGAGAATGGCGGAGATGTGGGCGTGTAGATTCTCTGGAGAGGAGGTCAACCGAAGTCAACTTGCAAACTAAATACAGGCCTCACTGGCTCTGTCAAGGGCAGCGTGATATTCTTCATTTACCACTTGCATCTCTTTCTCCAATTGGGCTAATCTCGCGGCCTTGCCGTGTAGTATCTATGAAATGTCCATGAAATCATTATGTTCAACATACCTGGATTTCTTCGGGTTCCGGAACTGGTAGGGATTCTATAAGATATTCTATTTCTTTGGCTTTCCGCATAAGGTCGGCTACCAATTCCTTTTGGTTCGCTGAATTTATGATTGAATATTCATTTCTCTTCCTCACATGGTACGTTCGCACCTTGGAAAACATCCGGGGGATCGTATTTTTCTGGATTTCGTTGTCGAGTGATTGGAATATCGTCACTAACTTGCTTGAAAGACGTGCGGGTATGGAGGTATACAATGCTATTGGACATGATGGTGAGAAGCTTCCAAGAAGGCCATGCGTGAATAATCTATAGAGGTATAACTAGTGAAAACACCAACCTGTTCGACACCGTGCTGTATTTGAGTAATGCGGTCCATATGAGTGAGTTGCTCTAGCATTGCGCAATGCAACGAGCAAGCTCTCTTCCTGAACCGCACTGAAAGACGCGGTGAGCGCCACTGATTACATAATATGGTGTCAGTCGAAGGCTTTGCGAATACCATGTCGACTCCCAGTATTCTCATACGAGGGAGTCGAATTCGGCGGCCTACTTCACAATTTCTGATATATTCTAAAAGATATTCTCATAATTCTAATAACCAACCAAAATCTTCCCTATACCGTGAGTATTGATTTTCCTCATGACCCCTTTTCTAATTCCTTACAGACAGGTTGGTTCATGCATGGCGTACTACCCCAACGAAGTGGTATCCCCTGCCTCTTTCCGTAGGAATAGCTCTCCTTGCGTTTCTGCAATATCGTAAACACCATCGAGAGGAGTACTCTTCTGACTCGCCTGATTCTACCCAAGTCTTCAGCACACCTAATGGCAACGTAGCTAAACTGAAAGGACCCTTGCATATCCATGTTTTCGGAGCATTACCTCTTCGGAGCATATCCAGGCTATGGGGATATGCAAATTCTCTAGAACTGCCGGTGTGGTTTAGGCCATATGGGTTTAAATTATATGCCTTCCTCTTCGGGTGTAACCTCGACGAGATCGAAGAGAAAGACCTAAAAGCGTATAAGAGTCTCGGGGAATTCTTTTATAGAAGACTTGAAGATGGTAGCCGACCCATTTCCGATTCCATTCTCGTGAGTCCATACTGCAGTCTAGCTCTGCTCGGCTCACTGTCGCTGTCTTAGGTGTCTCCTGCGGACGGCAAGATACTACACTTTGGAACAATCAGCGATCTGAGGCGTGTAGAACAGGTTAAAGGGATAACGTATTCCCTGGATGCGCTTCTTGGGTCTCCCCGAAGTCCTCCATCTACCCCAGTAAACCGGTCAGCCGAGTCCTCGACAACGAATGGCCATAAAAACAAGGACCATAGTGTTGTGATTGATTCGCAATTCGCTAACGTTAACGGTATTGAATACTCTCTTGGTCAGCTTATTGGAGGAGTACCCGAAGGAGAGACATCTCGTCCGCAAAGGAGTGGACCGGAAGAAGATGCATCTGTACCTCCAAGTGACTTGGGCGATGCCCTTTCCCATCACGCTCAAGTGGCGTATTCCGTTGGTCTCTCTGCGGCATCACCGCCGTTAACCTCTTCTGGCACAGAGGGTACCGGTGTCCCCGGGCTTCGACCTGAGAATGCCCTCTATTTCGCCGTCATTTATCTTGCTCCTGGGGATTATCATAGATTCCACAGTCCCGCAGCTTGGATTGTTGAAAGAAGGCGTCATTTTACTGGTAAATTATATGCAATTCTTCAGTGATTATGTGTCTTATCGGGGGGACAGGTGAATTGTTCTCAGTTTCTCCATATATGGCTCGACGTCTCCAAAACCTGTTTATTCTTAATGAACGAGTGGCATTGTTGGGACGATGGGAATACGGCTTTTTCGGCATGGTGCCTGTTGGTACGTTGTTGTGTATAATTATAGGTGCTTGTCTCACTAATAGTTGCAGGTGCGGTGAACGTGGGCTCCATCAAAATCAATTTTGACTCTGCTTTGCGAACAAATATTCGTCCAGATAAAGAGGCGCTACAACCTCCTCCTGGATCATATGTGGAAGCTTCGTATTTCGCTGCTTCTCTATTACTAGGCGGCCAACCACTGACGCCAGGGGAAGAAATGGGAGGATTCTGCCTCGGATCGACGATAGTTTTGGTTTTCGAAGCGCCCCGACAATTCGAGTTTAGTGTACATGAAGGAGAGAAAGTCAAGGTTGGACAGAAGTTAGGTGATGTTATCAAATCATGAATGTATAAGCAGCACTCTACATAGTCATCTTACTTGTCGGTTCCGCGTGTGAACGAACACGCGCTGTGATGAGGCATTTTAGCCTCTTAATCTTCTACTGCGAGCATTACGCTTGTCTCTCATCCGAGTCATCGTCATCTGTCAGCCTTTACTGGTATTTCATGTGCATGCATCTCACCCTGCGTTATATTGAAAAATGAAACTTATATCGTGGCTGACACCAGCCTGCATGGGTCGAAAGAACAGAACGTGAGGGTCTTTGGCGGCCGTCGTTGTCTGCCAAGGAAGTGCTTATGTCCTGAAAACAAGTGAGCATATACGATTTTTATGTCGCTTCCATCAAGCCAGCTCAACGACATAACTTGCTTTGGCCAGGTCAGAGATTCATTGAGGAGCCGGGGTTACATGTCATCGTAGGTTCGCAGCAGACAGGACGCAACATGAACCCTGGCTAAAACGAGGGAATAAATGTAAGAACTATTACTCGGGACATACAATGGATTGTCATTGGACAGACACGTAGGTAGTATCTTGTAGTATTGCTGACTGGAAGCCAAGCATCCTACTATGTCACGTGGGAGCCATCACTGACTGTGACAGTGCACATTGCACACTGCTGCATCAAAGTCCGCCTTCAACGAATGGTGAGTATTTCACTAGTATCTGTATCTATTCATACTTAACCTGCCTAGGTCTATGTTAACAGTCAAAAATTTGCTTGGTGAGTCTCTTCTTGTGGGCGCATCTCCTGGTACTTGCTGATATTGGACCCATAGTGCCCCATGTATTAAAGGACATAGATCCTCCTCCTGCTGTCACAGTGAGAGGCCCTTATTCGAGGTAAAGAAGAAAGGTCGTCCAGTCTCTCAATGTGAGAAGTGTAGAGATCTTCGCAAGAGCAAACGCATGCACATAAAATGCTGCTGCTCTCCTGAAGAGGCTGATACTTCCAATGACTCAGGATCACGATCCCCTGTTCAAAGCCTTGTAAATCGACCATGTACGTTTTATGATGTATTATTTTATACATCTGTTTTTGACGTATTTTACAGACAAGAGAAAACTACCTTCACATCCTACACTACCGAACGGACTCAAGGATCTTTGGCAAGCGCCAAGGCAGATGGTGCAACATCCTAAACAAAGCGGTATGTCTAACTTGCCAATCCACACAATTAGACTTCACATTAATCGTTTCATCAGTTGCTAGTTTACTTAACCCATGCGAATGTAAATCTGTGCTGAGGTGCGATTGTGACTCACAAAGAGTAGGAGCTTCAGATAAAGCAGCACAAGCTCCTTATCGCGTCTGTCATTCCAACGATATTCCTAGCCATATAATTGACAAGGTACCCAATGATTCTGATGGGCCGATTATATTACCTCCTCTTCGTCTCACTTCGGAGGAGCCTCGAGCGACAGGGAACGTTGTGTTACCTCCAATCGAATTCATTGTCGGCCAGGGCTATGACAAACATATCGCAAATGTCCACATAGGAGGCCTTGGCCCGTATACAAAGTCGGCAAGCGGTGTATCGAGTTCGTCTGAGAACCTTGCACCGCCGCTTCCCCGTCGTCGTAAACGGTTCGTCATATTTCTTCTGTCGTCATAAATTTCCGCTAATTGTCCTGAAGAGCAAATAAGTCTTCCTCCGCCCCAGATTCCAATTCCTCTGTGTATGACGATTCCGAATCAGCCCAGGATACTACTAAATCTTCAGCCAATCATGAACGGGGATTCGGTCTGGGTCTAGGTCTGCTTGCATCTGCCAATTGCTGTGCTGGCCATTGCAAATGTCGGGGAGGCCAGTGCACCTGTACCCAAGGATGCGATGGTAGATGCCGAGGTGATTCGAGAAAGACTAAACGGGAAACGAAACAACGCCAAGCAGACAAAGGCGCTGGCTCCATTAAGTCAAACAGTGAAGGAATTTCGTCTTGCTGCCGTCGAGCATAACTTGGGTAGAAATATCCTTGGTCACCTATTTTTCTTTTCTTTGACTGTTTAATATAACCTCATGGATCTACCTGTCATTAGGAATATGTTCGCTCTTTATGTATGTATTTATGTTTTTGCGATGTAAGAATCCCGATGAAATTATGAAAAATGCATACAGAAGGACGGAAGCAATATACGACAGTATTAGGACAAAAGTGGAAGGGCCCATTAAACTCTAATAGGAAAAATATTTAGTTTGACTGACCCTCAAAGAAGACAACAAAAGACATACGTATCATCTGCAGATAATAGACGCGTGATATGAATACATATAAGTGCGAGGACGTTGGGAGAAGCTCACCATCATAATGGAACCGAGTCTGTAAACGAGTTAGAACTCTTTTCGAAGAAAAATTTACTATATAGCGACGAACATTCTTGGGAGACTTGGGTGCAGACCGAACGTAACGGTCATTATCTGGGGGCCTACGGACATTTTTCAGTAAACAGCATACCAGAATGCTGATACGGTCAAAAATAATTCACCTTTCCTTCTCCTAAAATCAAGTTAACGAGAGGTGCAAATTGACATGCAGCTGAACAGACTCACTGTGCAAGATGCTAGCATGCTTTGTAGCGTAATGCACACAGCAGTAACACTTAGGACTGGGGACCATTCATTCCCAAGGATCGAAGCACAAATCTGCATAAATTTCAGTGAACTAGCAATCATAAAGAGATCAAAATGCACTTGCGTGTCCGTTAGAATATACATGAGGATGTATAGGTACTCGGTATACTTCATCATTGACAAACACTACTTCAGGGGACGATATGGGATACTGGGGCTCAAATCGAAACTGCAAGGCAAATACTTCGTCCTATATTAATGTTAAAAATATAAGTCACGATTAACAGGAGAGCATAAATTTAGACCTTATATAAACTCTCCCCCATGACTTCCAAGCTTAGAACCCATGTCTCAAAGTCGTTTGCCTTGAGGAGTTTGATGCCTAAAGAAGCTAGTTTGAGGATGACGTTCATTGAAGGTAATTTGTCTGTATCGTCCCTACTGGAGTATCCTCAGTCTGCATCTCCTTAAGTTCTTTAGCGAGCCGCCTCGATGCAATTGAAGCCATGGAGGAGAGAGAGGAGAGAGACAAGCCTTGGTGGCGCAACACAGCCACGGAAAGCTTAGGTAAAGATACGTAGTTATTATTTCTTACCGCCATGTCCATCTCCCCAGCTTGCACTGCGATGTCCAGATTCCTGCTCCATATTCCCAAGGGGCCGTGTAGAAGAATGGTTTCCACTCTTATCACTCAACGGCATACCTGGATAGGCTCCAATTCCCCATCCCGTTCATGGAGAGCATCGAGAACGACGCAGCTTTCTCATACCTCAATGTTTAGTAAGCTTGCCCGTAAATTACTCTTATAACTGGCTTATAAGAATCAGGACGCACCATGTTCATTCAAACCGAGGTTACTCCTAATGAAGATTCTCTAAAATTTATCCCTGGGGTTCCCGTCATGTCCAGCGGTTCTGCCGAATTTCTCGATACGCGTTCTGCTCTAGTATCACCGTTGGCCATCAGACTCATGGGCATAGAAGGCGTAAAGGCCGTATTTTATGGCCCCGATTTCGTTACTGTTTCCAAGGATTCAGAGAATCCCTGGTCAGTCGTCAAGCCAGAGGTGTACTCCATCCTCATGGAGTATTTTTCCTCCGGTCAGCCATTATTCCGAAGTGAAGAGGAAAGAGCGTCGGCGGGTCCTCAAGATACCAAGATTCTCGACACAGACTCCGAAACTGTAGCTATGATCAAGGAGCTACTGGACACCCGTGTAAGGCCAGCTATCATGGAGGACGGCGGAGATATAGAATATCGAGGCTTCGATGAGAATGGGACGGGGATTGTTAGACTCATGCTGAAAGGAAGCTGTCGTGGCTGTGATTCTAGTGCGGTTACTCTAAAATCGGGGATCGAACGGATGTTAATGCATTACATTCCTGAAGTCCGTGGAGTGGAACAGGTGAGTGTGGTTTAAGGCATTTCGGATAGCTGGTAATCTTTGGCAGGTTCTGGACGAAGAGGAAGTAATAGCACTGGAAGAATTTGACAAATTCGAAAAGCGGCTGGAGGCAAGGAAAAACCCACAGTAAGTTCAGTTTCATACTGCTCGGCATATAAGGCCATTCTTCTGTCTTTCTTCCAGGATGGCACAGTATATGTCTATATAGCGACGTTAATAATCCATTATCTTGTTATGATTCATGTTCATTGTGTGAGTTTATATACCATATCTTTCTCGAACTTACACTGCAGTCTCGCATTACTGTTATCCTGATACAGCAATTCTCACGATGTACAATAAAGCTCGACATAACATTATACACTGTCATCGGTGTCGCATGTGCCTCATAGGTTCAAATCCCAAGTACCGCGCAAGGGATCTGTACAAGCAAAATGAAACGGGCTCCCGTCAATGCCAGGCATCACGCTCGGCAATTATTCATCCATTCATTGCTATGCTTCTTAAATTACTCGACATATAATGTTTGAAACTCAAGGCCGACTTATGGCCTGAAGGCTCTTAGTAATTCCACAATGATCTCGTGCGTAATGTACAATTAGATTGAGTAAATTCAGCCATCATTCCCTACATATAGGTGCCAGAGCGTCTCCAATTCAAGTCTTTACGCCTTTATTATCTACATTTTATCCCATAAGTACCCATGTAAGAATTCTCCTATCTGGTTCTGTACGTACATGGGCTGGACCGGGCACTGCTCGACGTTTAGTAAGCAGGAATATCATATCCTAAAGCGAAAACTCACAATTTCCGTTCCATCCGCAAGCTAGGTAAGGCTCGACATGAAAGGGGTCATGTGCTTTAGGGTTATTGTCTACATTGGAGGCTCGTAGTGGTATAGGTGACGGAATGCATCTTGTTAATAGAGTAAAAGGGATAAGGGATCCAGGGATCCATGGGCTAAGAGAGTTTGATTTTCTTCGAGTCAACCTAACGTCATCTAGGAATCCGAAGGATATGTCGGTGACTCCTGAAATCTGGGTCATAAAACCAGCTTGAGAGATCTGGGCAGATATCTCTTCCTCGAAATTATTCCGACGGGCAGAGAAAAGCTGTTCCCGCAACAGGCATCGTTTTACGTGACGATTCCTATTGGAGCGGATACTAAAACGACGTCCGCACATATGACACGAGAAAGCTACGGAAAATATCAGCAAGGTATCACCGTCAAAGGAGGGCACTCTTACGAGTTACGCCTGTGTGTACGAGTAAATGCTACAATAGGGTGGTTTTATTGGTAAATTCTAGTCGAGCTATCGAAAATCGTACCGTCTTCAGAGTACTTGGCCGGTCGAATGCCCGTTCGCAGAGTCCACATGCATATTTCCTCACCCTTGGTTCCGAATGAGATTTTCCGGGATGTGTCGAGTCGCCGTATCTCAACGACACAATGGATTGACGATGATCGACGAGTTCAAAAGATGACTGAAGGACATGTTCCCGTTAGCTCCATACACTACAAAGGTTCAGAAGACATGCCTGATCGTTTGCAAGGCAGTTTCTTTGCATTCCAGTTTGTTAGGCGGTCTATACGATGCACAAGAGGAAGAAAGACGAAAGTCTTCATCACGAATCATATCAAGATCTCTCACTGTTTATATATGCATGATTGACGTTGAGTTGTATTACTAGTACTTCTCCGATGCACAATCAAATTACTTTCGGTCAATGCCGTGTATATTCATTCTGACAGAGGATTGTGTCGACAGCTGCATGAATGTTAAACATTTCAGAACTAATCACCATTTCACAACCTCGCTTTCGCCTCTATCAAAGCAGTGGATTGCCTTAAGCTTGCGGCTGCGGTGTTCACAAGTTCATCAACGCTAAACCACGTCACGTTAGTAAGCGCTCAACGGAATGAAATGGCACTAACATCGCCTTTGCAGGTTTAATATCCTTTAAAAGGAATTGAGACAACTCAACGCAGTCATGATAAACCAACGTCACTCACATTGATTGAGCCGGCCACTTTGCCCATCAACCACATACGGCCTTCCAAAGACTTCTGGGGGTACTTCTCCAGCTCTACTTCGTGCGGGATCTTTCCCTGCGATACGATCTGTTTAATTTCTTCCTGTCGCTTGTCCTCCCTTCAAGAAAAAGATGTGAGCACGTAGTTTATGGATGAAGACACTTATGTCTTACCAATCCGCAACATAAGGAGTGCGGCGTACCCTCATGGGACGACCAGAATATACAAGAGTCCGAGCGATGTCATCGTATCCTGCGCTCAGTACGAGCTCTTTGTGCTTGGGCGGTGCACCCGCCTCTTCTGATGCAACAAAACGAGTTCCTACCCAAACACCGGATGCTCCGTATCTAGCAGTGGTACAAATGTGAGATTAGGATCATCGACGGACTTTCATAAACTCACGCTAAGGATGCAGCAAGACCTCTACCATCTGCAATTCCGCCCGCAGCGATGACAATAACTGGTTCACCAGTTAAAGGACTTTTTGCATTTTTACAAAGATCGACACAAGCCGGGATGAGAACACTAAATGGGGTGTCTCCCGTATGACCACCACCTTCGCCGCCCTGGCTTGGAATTAATGTCCGAAGTTCCAACCTCAAAGAATGGTATCCTGACCTGTGCACATATGATGTCAACCCCTTGGGCCAACGCTTTTGCTACGTGCTGCAGAAAAGGTGAGAATACTGCAATAGGTTGGGAAAACGAAACACACTTTCGGATGTCCAACCATACTAGAACGTAAATGTTAGTGCCGTATCATAAAAGGTATGAACTCAAATCACTTCATAACAGGTATGCCCGCTGCATGAAGTCGATCGACCATCTCTTTGGGAGGGACACCGACAGCGCAAACAAAAAGGGCCGTTTTGTTCTTGATGATAACTTCCGTCAACTCAGGCAATTGGCCTTTGGTGTAGTCATACTGCAAAGCACCATTGTATCAATATTGTCCGGTCAACAACCAAGATAACATACATTGGTTTTCCTGGCATTTCCTCCGATCTGAGGAATGAGCAGGTCGACACCTAAAGTTCAAAAATGTTACAGCGGCTGGTATAGTAAAGATACAGGGCTTACCAAACGGTGCGTTCTTATCTTCCAATGAGGCCTTGAGTTCGTCAATAGATCTCTGATAATTGTCAAGACATGCAACCGGGGAAGACGATGACAGGACATGCCTGTAACATAGCAGGGGATTGTCTGATACCACCAATGACACCAACTGTATAAAGAGATGAGCGATTTATATCGTGCAAGGACTGTACGAACGTACTTCCACCGGCATTTGTTACGGCTGCTGCCAATTTTGGACCTGCTGCTACGTTCATCCCTGCAGAAGGTCTCGATGAGTAGACGGACAATGCTTGAATGAGATTATGCTAACCGGCGAGCATGACAGGGTGTTTAATACCAAATAGCTATGCATAACGGTAAATTATTAGGACAAATGGGATGTAGAAAGAAGGGTAAAGTACCTTGGTTAAGGGCGTTGAGAATACCTGAGATGAGGAGGGCATGATTGTGTCGTTCTAGGAATATAGGACATGGATGTAGTATACTTATATAGGGAGCCATCGGGAGGCATTTGGAAAGAGATAGCCGGTCACGTGTGGGATGGAAATACTTCGCACTGCAGCTGACCGCAGCCTACTGCAGCCGAGGATGCTAGCGGAGGAAGTCGAGCATCACCGCCAGAGTTTCGTGGCGGCCTATACGCTACCACCGGCCGCCGTGAAATACATCCCACGCTGTTCTGCTGCTTCTGCGCCGTCCATTGGCAGTTTGTATCGCTCAACTTAGAGTGTACGGACAATCCAAAAGAAAAGAAAAGAAAAGCTTGACTAATTTTACCTGAACGGACATCATGTGAATACATTAAAAATCGAATCAAATATTATTTATAATGGAACAATGTTTTCAGTGTCTACCTCAGATCAGGAAAAATGCACCTTGCTACCTGGCGCTACGTAGCGCCTGTAGCGCCTGTAGCGCCGTAGCTAC
>KN837112.1:893524-926098 GCA_000827215.1 Sphaerobolus stellatus SS14 | reverse complement strand
CTGTAAGGGCAACCCTCGAAGCCGAGCGGACGTCACGCAGAGCTAGCAGAGGGGAAATCCAAAGATATATAAGTAGACGAAATATATACACACAAAGGGAATCTCACCTAGCAGAGGGGAAATCCAAAGAGAAAGACTTGGATTGCCTCTGCCAGAGTGAGCCCACTATATACCGTCCGGAAATGGAACGCAAACTCCGAAAGGAAAATGAACAATGATCTGAGGAACTTGGAAACAATAAGAGAGGGGAATGAACCAATGAGAAGGAAAACAAAGGAAGCGGAAGTGAACGGAGAAACAATGAAACCATCCTGACGGCCAACCGGTGCTAAACAACCCATCACTCATGCGCTATGACTATATGCGCATATATCCTCCACCAGACGCCCACTGTCTCCAACCAAACCTCCCACTCTCCGGCCACAGGAGTCGACGAATGTGCTGAGGGTGAATCCCGCGCGGAATCGCTCCCTGAGGGTGGTTGACGCGAGGGGTAGTTCCGGGCGGAATTCTAGGGGCGTCCCCTGACAATAATGACCTCAGAGACATCTGAGACTCAGAGAATGATACTTGGGCAAAGGTACAGAGCTAGAGGGGTGGTTAAACTCGGTTGTATGAGATATGCAACTGTTAAATGTATGATGGAGGTGAAAGGGAAAAGGGTTTGGTATCTATATCTGCCTCTAAGCTACATAAGTAGGTCACTACAGTGAGTTAGCAAAAATTCAGATATAATGAACGAGCTGAATGACTTGCCCTCGGACATTCATTTTGCAAGCACTGCTCAGATCATTCTGGTAGCTCTGAAGTTATCTGCTGTCAGGGGACGACCCTAAAATTCCATTTTCACAGTCGTCCGGACTCCGCTTCAACACCAGTCGACAGGATCCCGGAGTCCGAGACCCCTACAGTCGTATGTCCCATACTCACTCTCCGTGGTATAGGAATAGAGACACCAGTGGACTCTGAGGCTCAACTCATCAAGTCCATTCTATGGTATCAGAGTCCGGTTGTAGGCCCTTGTTGTGGTCGGAGAGCGGGAGGTTAGGATGGATGCAGTGGCAGGTTCGGAGTCCGGATGCAGGGGTACAGGTTAGGATGTAGTCAGGGTGGCCCTTATGGTGTTATTCTCATTCCTCATTCCTGTTGTGCATGTTGTCTCTTTATTGTGTATCTCTCGGCATCGATGGTTCCTGATCCCTTGCAGTATTTATTGGGCTCATGCTAGCAGAGGCAATCCAAGACTTTCTCTTTGGATTTCCCCTCTGCTAGGTGAGATTCTCTTCGCGTGTATTATTTCCTTTATTTATATACTTTGGATTTCCCCTCTGCTAGGTCTGGCGTGATTTCCGTCGGACTCCGAGGGTTGCCCTTACATCTGCCCCACTAGATCTGAATAGAAACAAGCCTTGGGTCAGTAGCCATATCCAAGACGATGTTTTTTTGGTAAACATACCTGCTACCGACTCCACACAATGACACCAGAATACTCGGTTCTCACATAAGTAACCATAGCTTTAGGTGGGTCTGGTCGGAAATCATAAACTTAGTAATCTAGATCTTAAAGCATCAGTGGTATTAGAGGACTTAAGTGGTGCAGCAGAGAGCAAACTCAGTTTAAGGAGGATGACATTGATGTTGCTTGAAGCCAATATATGTGGCAGATTGCAGTTGAACTTGATGGTCTGTTGGAACCTAAGAAGAGATTATGGGGTAAATGGCGCTATATACTCACCCAAGTGGAGTTTCTTACTCAAAAATTGAATAGATAGTGGGTTTGACGGAGTGGGGATGGGTGGTGGTGAGGATGATAATGATATGATGCTAAGTTACGAGTTGCTAATCTGCCACTCACTATTGTTCAAACAGCGGAGTTTGAGAAGTTAGACGATAGCGAGTCATAGCTGCCCATTATTTCCATAGATGTTGGCTAGATGCCATAGCTTGAATGGCTGCTATGGAAAAGTCAAGTGCCCTGACCAGGTTTCCTGATGTTGGAGTAGTGAGACGATAGCGAGCCATAGCTACCCATTATTTCCATAGAAATTGGCTAGCTGCTGTAGTGCTATGGAAAACCTTAGCGCCGTTACCAGGTTTCCTGATGTGTTCCGTTCTATTCAGAGCCCCTTCAATGGCATAATGTGCGTATGCCATCGAATCCCTATATTTCTCTTGATTGGTCGTGACCTTAGCATTCCTTGGAATCCGTCAAACACCTATATGTTCCATCATTAAATGACCAAAAGGCATGCACGTGGTTTCCCAAAAGCTTGGTTCTACTTTTCTTATGGATCTATTACATTGTTGGATGATTATTCTCCTGGAATATGCTGTTAGAGCAGCTCCTCATAGGGTTACCCAGCCATGGAAATACACCGTCCTACCAAGCTTAATGTTTACTTTATTTGCACAAGCACATGTGGCAATTGTTTCCGAGGTAACCTTAAAATCCCCCAACGAAGCAAGCGCCGGCTGATATAAGCTTTCCCACGCGTCGAGAAATTTACGGTCTCGATGTTGGTGGAGGTCGGGGCGAATTTTTCAGTTGAATCTTCCTCAATAAAATGTTTCAAAAATTCATCTAAACTCTCAATTTATGTAACTATTGCATTCGATCACTTTGGTAAAAAATAAACCGTGAATATTCACATGAATATTACTCATCTCTGAAAACGTAAAATTGTAAATGGTTCTTTTGATGCAAGCCACTTTATAATTCATAGGAAAGATAAAGAATATTAGGATGTTAAGATTTCTTCTTTTTGTTTTACTTACAACATGTGGAATGACCAGCTTACTAGTAGCAAGAAGTGATGAAATAAGTGGTATAGATCTTCTGACTCCAGAATCACACAAACAGCAAACAAGTGCATTCAGATGTCAAGGTATATTTCAAATGAATATTAACAAAAATTTCCAATGTTAGGTATGTAATTTTTAATTTATGAAAAGTTCAAGTCATGGAGCATGCTCAAGCAAAAAAACTACCCCAAAGGGAATTGAACCCAAGTGTTGACACACAATAGTATGCAACTTAGTCACTACGTCAAAGTGCCCCGGTATCAACAGGGCTGGCTGTTCAATAATCAAAGTGTGTCGAGCACTGTCTACTAAATAAAGGAAAGCCGGTGAATTTCTCATCGCGCGGGAATATCTTACATAAGTAGGTGCCCACTTTAGTTGGGGCTTTTAATGTCCACCGTGTTTCCGCGCTTCACTCACCTCGCGCCGCGCCGCGGTCTTGGGCTGAGCTATATTGGCTCGTCGACAGAAATTGGCACGCCCCCCTATCAATTATAGCTACCGCCATGAGCGCAATCAAGCATCGCGTAGATCTCTCCCTCACATTTCCAGTCTTCACTCTCACCTGTATAATTGCCATCATAACCCTGGTTGTACTCTCTCGTGACTAGCCCGTAAGAACGCTGGACGTCCTGCAAAGTATGGTCATACGGCCTGATACATTTTCTACCGAAGCATTACTCGGGGTCGATAGTTATGCAGAGATCGATACAGGAGGTGGCTACTGGGCTACTGGGCTGTCGATCCCCGACAGCTGCATAGTAACAGTGTCTATACACCCCTCGAATCGATACGAAGGGACACCAATGATTTCCTTTTTGCTGGCAACGCACAACGAGCGGATATGACTCTTCGTGTGCCGAGGTGGCTGTCAACCCTACCAAAATGATTTTGCCCCAGGTCTTTAATGCCACGACCTTTCCGGCCTTCTGTACAAGTGTGATGCAGCAGGAACCCGAGGCCACAATACCAAGACCAGTTGCTACCGCTTCGAGTGTCAACGTAACATACAGTACCTGCTCTAGCATTGACTATGCCTTTACAGGAGCATCCAAGTTTGGCATCTCAACAAATACTGCTTATTTTTACTTCGTTGTCTCCAACAAAACAGGGGGTGCGGTCACCACAGGTATGTTGGAATGCCACTCCGAGCTCTCAATTGGGAACGTCTCTATATCTGCTCAGAGTATTTCCTAACCCTGGCTGCGAGTTACGCATATGAAAGCGAAACTGAGTCTCCTAGCGCGTATATCAGACAAGCTGTATCCCACGACTATGTATCATACAGTGCTGGGCGTACCCGGTCACCTCTATTTGTGGCGATAACATTTGCACTCCTCGGAGCTTGACTACCTTATTCTGTTGTTGATGACAGTGTACATTTTCAGGAAGATCTTTCGCCTTCGTTGAATACCTGCCCCGCTCATTTCTTTGTGAATGAGGGAATTTTGGTGGAGAAGCTTGCAGACCAACTAGCCGAAGGTGGGGAGTTGCGTAAATCAGTTTCCTAGGACACCTAGACTCTATAATACTTACATTAACGTTTTAGGATGCTTTTTTCTTTTTTTAAATCCCGTTTTCGATCCGTCAGGGCCTTGGCCTATGGTAAACTATAAATACATGCCTCGAGTAAACACTTTAAACACATAATGCCCATTCAAAAACATTTGCTTTAGGATGCTTAAGGCTCTTTTATGTAAAAGACAATGAAATAAGTAATTAATTCATGATTGAGGTTGGACATTATATGATTTAATACATCGATTATGGAAAGGAGAAAACAAATTTACGCCATGAACGATCCTGATTCAATAGTTTATCGATGACATCTCTTCACCATAGTGATCCATTTGGGAATTTGGGTCTGTGGTTTTCAGAATTCTTGATAAGATTTGAATCCAACCGAGGGGGTGGAATCTTCGATCAATCATCGTGTCGTGCAGATACTCCATCTCATGTCTAAGCTCCTTCGAAAGTGATTCAGGATCATTTCTTGGTGAGGAAAGAAGCAGCATCCTTAATATGTGAATGGCGTTGCCTATTATTTCCTCTCCGTGTTCATTCCAAAAATCAAGGAAGGGTCTAGGAGTATGGTATTAATAAATTGTGCAACAAAAAGGAGTATTTTCATACTTAGTGATGTCCAGCATTGTCTTGATACACAACTCAATCAGTTTATTCGCAAGCTTGACGCCAGAGTGTGAAAGCACGTTTACAATTTTCCATAAAGGCTTCAAATAGTCCAGAATAAACTGTGGGTCCGAATCTAGCACCTGATTTTTCAAGATATAATTTAGCAGACCGGATATGCCAGGAGTGCCTAGCACCGTCTCCTGATAGCTGCCATCAGGTTCACTAATCTTCCGGCCTATGTGTCTAGAATATTGCGATAGATGTTGCAGCCACTTGGATGTCTTATGAGAATTTAAGCATGAGAGGGCTTCGCTGTATCCGGTATCATAATACTTGGCTTTCATATAAATTTGGGCGTCTAAGAACCATGGCTACAGCAGGGACTCGGACGTTTCTGAGTTTCCGTTGAAATATCTGTCACATTTATAAGCGTTGATGAAATACATCTGGCATAGACAGCTCACCGATCCTGAAATATGCCTGATAGAAGCCGGAGACTGGACTCGCTGGCCCATTTATCGTCTCCAGAGTTAAAGACAATAAAGTGGGCATGATGAAGAAACTCCTCAAAATAATGCTGTGGTCCATCCTTCCTCGAGCGGTCGATATAAATGAGCCCGCATATTGTTTTGAGGAGTAGGATATCTAGCGACATGGGTGCAGTAGTATCGTCCCCATTTTCAACAATTGCGATCACCTGGCTCCAAGCATGTCCTAACCTGTGACTATAGCTAGAATAAACTTCGCAAAAACCTAATATAATGCGATGTCGATACGAATCCAGTGAAGTAGCGCTGCCAGACAGCAGTTTCCGAATGTCACTCAATACGGAACACGTCCGGTGACGAAGATACGATGACCTTCGGGATCTAAACATTATCTTGAGTGAAATTGTATGCCAACTAGGACATTATTACATACTTTATGAATGCAAAGATTGAATCCAGCGCCATGTCATAGACCTTATCTATCCGTTCTGGAGGAAGAAGCGCGGTGGTACTAGCCATTGACTGAATAGCTTCTTCATACGAACTTAATCGATTAAGGAAGCGAATTTGGCTGCTCATCGCCCGTAGAGACTGCTGTCCGAGCCATTTCAAGGCCTTGCCAGATAAATAACCTGGACCGACCACACCAGAAGATATAGTTTTTGATCTATAACTTGAAGCGCTCCTGATCGTGGAGACCTCTGCGGCTTCTGAGTCGGCTATGGTCATTGCATCGGATATATCAAACGGAGGATGTGTGATTGTCGTCTCTCCCTCACACTGGAATGATAATTTCATAACAAAGGATTATCACAGTTGTAGCGACGTACCAAGGCTGTAATCCACTTCTCATACTCCTTATTGGATACTGGATAATGAATTCCAGCATACTTGTTTACCACGCAAAGCTCATGGTATGGAATGTTGCACCAGAGATGAGATGTCAATTTATTGGCGAAGTAGCTGCGAACTAGAGGAGGGATAGTCGAACTCGGAGGGCCTGAGTCGATATCAATGGAAGCAAAGCTAGCTCATATTTCATGACGGATGTTGTGGTTTTCACGCCTTGAAGTGGGTGGGTTTGAAAAATCGATTCTAACTCGGGCTTAAATAAGGCCTAATATAATGGAGTCTGCACCGCAACAGTTATGACATAGCTTGAGACTTGAAAATAAATCAAGAGCACGAAGACTTATTTAAAAGATTCTCAGAGCTGGAAACTCAGAAACGATACGCTGTCAAAGTGAGCGCTTGGCTAGTAGTCCGACATTTCATGCGCTAGCTAGCCAATACGAATTTTTTTTTGCCTGTTTAAAGGAATATGTATAGCCATCACATCAGTCTTTGATTGATATAGTCCACTGCGGAAACTGCGGCCATCGCCCTCTAGCACAGGTTCCAGGCTTCCAGGTTGCCTGGAGGGCCTGATAGAGTCCACACCTTCCATATTCTTTGTCCATGCAGTCCATAGAACTGAGACTGTCATGTTCCAACACTCGATGTCTGGACACCTGTTCACAGCTTTCACTGAAAAAATACATCTATGGTTATCTACGTAATTCGATGGCTAAGGCCACTGCTTCAACAGTATTCAAATATTTTTGTGGGACATCATTATATATATACAAGTCGGGTCCTGCGCTTCGCTCCGGAAGAGGGGAAATAAAGATAGGCGGAGACTCCGAGTCGTCACCATGAGCTTTCGCTAAATTTGAGAATTATTTTCAGGTGGAGACAGGTACGTTCTGGGAAATGCGCCAATAAGACTCCGCTCCATAATGAATGAATACTTCCAAACTAATGTACGGATTTTCCAAAAGAGATTAACAATCTGGTGGTTTCCTAAATAATTGATTGGCCCATCCATTTATCCTCTGATTAGTGATAAAAAGGGTAGAAAATTAAAAAGAAAATGGAAAAAAAATAATCTATCTATGAATTTGCCCATTTTTGGCAACATGCCCCGGTTTATTCTAGGGATTTAATGCTTTTGGCTGCCCTAGCATCTCCGAAATGTATGCCTTTCGGAACTCAAGAATCCTGCTCTGAGGAAGTTAGAAGCAGTGAGTTATGTACCCTTAAATACGAATTCTTGAATCCATACTTGTATGATTTGTCATCACTCTTCTAATTCATTTATTTAGTCGTAGCTTATAATTTCTACGAACTCAGCCCGATTAGGAAATCACACAAATTTGGGTCTCACACCTTCGATAGACAGGCTTTTCGTTGTTTCTTTTATACCCAACACTACAATTTTTCTATGAGTCATGTATATTATGCTATGACTAGGAATATTACCTAAACCGTAAATATACATAAGTGCAATTTCTAAATAGACCTTAATCCAATATGATTCTTGAATTTATGACTCCTAGACAGGATTCTTGAATAATTATTTCAAAAATCACAGGCATGACCTTGGCAGGACAACTTATGAATCCTGTAGCTCACCATTTGGCTTGAGTCACTCAACCAGCTGATATTCACTTGACTCTGGAGTTTGACCATTTAATTGAATTTATGACTGACAAGAAGGATTCTTGATTTTCTTTTCAAGTATCACAGTCACCTCCTGCAACAGCCCCACCAGCTCATGACTCAACCAACATAGTTCAAGGATATAAAGAGTCGAAGGAACAGACCAGTGAAATTCTGACCTGTCCGGAATGAAGCAAGGCAAATTGCCTAAACTGGTCATTTTCGAAGATATTTTACACTGGAGCAATCCCAGACTCCGTTCTTACCCATAGTTCTTTCTCTCCGGAGTGGATGTGTAGGACCCAGCTTGTATTCATTAAGAACCATACTTAACAATCTTAAACGGTACATAACGTGCACAACCCGCTGCTTCTAAGGTATGTAACTTCTTCTAAAGCACAGAGTGGTCTATACTTAATTCTTGAATTGTCACCGCATATAGTGACTCATGTAGTGGCTGCAGTGTATATAAAGTTGAAGGAGTTGAACAGCAAAGAAAATAATAGTATTACCCACAATAGAGGAAGGCAGTTGCCTAAAGTGGGTATTTCAGTAGAAAGTTTAGTATACAAGTTAGAGTTATTATTATTATTATGCTTTATTGAGGCTTTTGAGTATTCAGATGCCAGGTTATCTATGCAATGCTACAACTAAGGCCACTGCCTTAACAGTATTCAAATATTTGTGTGGGACCATTATATATATACAAGGGAAGTCCTCCACTTTGCTCCAGATCCCTCGCCTTGTCAACTGATTGGATAAGGAGACACTATTATGGAGTATATTTGTAAACAAATTACTGTAATGCATTGTTATTTACTTAAACAAAATACATGAAAGACTGAGACAATGCTCAAAACCGGTGATGTAAAAAGGAAAAAAAGGAGAGCTTGTAAGAAGTGTGGGATCCATCACAGGATGCTGGTCAAAATTTTCCAGGTTGGAAAATGGCCTGGAAATTTTCAGGATTTGGGTGTATTTTCCAGATACTTTCCAGCCCTGGAAAATACCTGGAATATCACTTTTTCCTACAATTTTTCCTGACATAATCCAGCTTTGAAGATACTTTCCAAACAGATTCCAGATATTTTCCAAGGTCTGGAAAGTGTTTGGAGGATGCACCCAAATCCTGCAATTTTCCTGACCATTTTCCACTCTGGAAATTTTTGCAGTCTCCAGTGCATAGGTTTTTAGCATCACTGTAAAAGTGAACTGGGATCAAAGGCTTAGCTTGCTACTCAATATTTGTTATAGAATTCTCAATCAGTCTGAGAAGAAGTCTTATAAAGCATATATATCAGATACAGATTTGTTTCAAGTCATTGTAATCAAAGGTCTTACCTCAACACTATTATGAATACTCTTCCAAGGGAGTTTCACTAAAGCTGAAGAATCAGCATGAAGATAGACATATTTTTGAAGGCAACTTCGAAATTGCAAAAATGCAGCATAAATGTTGGTGTCCTCCTCGGTTATAGCAGGCTTTGTGGACTGTTCAAAAGATTCGGAGGTTTGGCTGCACATAAGTGAATTTTGACTTGGATTAGGATAGCTCATATGAGAAGTCGTAACACTGGGACCCATGGGAACACCAGTATATGGATTAATAGACAGTGGTGGTTGAGGGGAGCCATGGAGAAGTGATCTGTTTGGGCCTTCAATAAGACTGTTATTCTCACCAGGATATTGAGGACCATGAGAATCATAGGGAATATGAATTTGTTGATTCAGGATGGCACAGTTCAGATATCCATAAGGAGTTGGGTTTATTTGAGTCAAGTTGGTTCTGTTAGGGGGCCTGGACATGTATGGAGCCAATACTCCCTCTGTGTGATATAGAAATTGAGGATGCATAGGACCCAGATAGCCTGGAGGATGTTGCGAGCAACCTATAAATCCAAATCAATCAAAAGCAATGATACATACTGAAATGATATAGGAATGTCAACAAATTATAAGGAAGATTGATTAGCACAGTGTGATACAGTATAGTGAGAATATGACACTTACACAATCCTTATTGTTGCCTGCCATTAAGGACATATTGATTGGTATAACTACCTAAAATGTATTATTAGTATCAATGAGTAGTGAGAAATTTGTGGTAGACTACCCAGTGGGAAGAAATATAGGAGCTACAGGAATTAAGATAAGTATCAATAATCTAGAACTAATCAACTTGATGTTAATGAGATATTAACATGGTGTCTCGCACTGAATTAAAACTCACTCTGTCAACTGGAACTCATGAACCATTGGGATCAGAATCAATAAAATCATGACAATTTTGCATTTGAATGAAAGAATTATACGATATGCAGCAAACTGTTATGAAAAGAGGATTGGGGTGCAAGTGAAAGGAGATGAATAAGCATCAAAGGTAAGAAGCTGATATTGAATCAATTGCTGCAAGAAAAAGGTTATCGTTAGTAGGGTTTTATACTTTCCTATAAACCCTGTAAATTAATATTCTCAAGGGATCTTCCTGCTCATAGCTGCGATGCTCATAGCTGCGGAATACATAGGTTAGATGGTGCTAAGAAATCAAGATAATTACCTGCATGTGCGAGTAAATGGCAGGAATAGGTACAGAAGCCGGGAGTCAGGCTTCAATATGTTATTCTTGAATGCATAGAGAAAAAACATGTATTAATGGCTCTTCTTAATTACTCACCTATTCAATGTATCTACAGGTAAGGTGTAACAGATATAGTCTGTTATATGGTATTATTATATGTATTCTAGTAGGTACATATATGCAGTATATACTTAGTGTGGACACCATAAGTGCCCACAACGGCCTGTATTTAGCATGCTGGCACATTAGGTGTGTCGCAAAAATTGAAATGACCTGAAGTAGCCTGATTTGGCCAAATCAGGTCTTCAGCTCGACTTCGCCTGTTTAGCTGATCAGATTCAAGAGACAGGTCTGTTCTGTTCAGCTGTTCAGTGTTATTTTGCCTGATCATAGCCGAGCAGTCCAGATATCTCAAGTAAGTGCTGTTCAGGCATCACAAACCCGATATTAAAAAAAATTCAATCAATTAATTGACTCACACAATAGAAACAAAGTATAAAGCAATATATTGGAATTTGTAACTACAGATGTGTTATACTATTCAAGGCATTAGAGTCTAAGTGTATGTTCGAACAATCTGTAAGTGGTATGAATGAATTATCTATTCAACAATAGAAACTGATCATAAACTTACTACCTAGTAGCACCCTATATCCATACCAATCCAGCAAAAGGTCCCCTTCAACGATGAGCAGTGATACATAGAAAAGAACGTCAATAGACCGTCACAATGTGCTAAGTAACTTATATGCTTACTTTAAGTGACCAGTGGCAGTCAAGATGATATGCAAATGCGATGAGGGTAGAGGCAGTAGTAGTGTGAGGGAAGAGCTGCGAGGCAGGGAATGCTAGAAAGCCTGGCCTTTTATATCTGAGCAAGTGCCCAAACTAAGTGGAGCTCAGAGGGCGAATGAGAATGCGAGTGGGGTATGCTCCACTTGTGCCTACACATTGAGCTGCGGCCTATTTTTAGAACACATTGCTCTGACTGTGAGGGCTGTTGTTCGTCCTTTTTCATTGCCTCCTGTGTCATTCTCCTATCTTCAAAGTATCAGCATATAGAAGATCCTCCTTCTAATTTGAGCTTGGAAGTTGGATTGTTGAGATATGCAATGGAAGAAATGGTAGTGGGGTAAAAGGAATTTCCTGGCTTTGCCTAATATCTTTGCTTTCGCCTTGATCACTATCCTCCCTGCTATTCGAGTCTTGCGCTCGCTGGATGGCTTCGGCACCTTCCTCATCCAAATCATTGATTATATTCTCTAGGTCTTCATCAGCTCTACTGGTGATATTCTTCGGCACATCTAGGAGGTCAGCATAAAACTCCTTATTCCATGTGGTAAAAATGTTGATGACTGAAGGAGATTTCGATTGAAGACCTTTGTGGAGATATTTCAAATAATTTTTGAAATCGGATTGGTAATCAATCTTTGTTTCACTTTCTACGGGCTGGAAGGTCATGTCTTCTGATGCTGTAAAATGAGCCTAATAAAATTATATTAGTGAATAATAAGTGACCTTAGAAATAAATTAAAAACCCCACATATACTGTAGCCATTGCAATGGCACCAGGCATAATACACCAAATGCCCCATTTCAACTCCACTGTTTGATGAGAATTATGCGTCGTTACATCTCCTTCTGAGAGATCTTCGATGGATCTAATTCCATGCATAAGAGCAGAATATGCCTGGATTCTGTAAATGAGAAATCCTGAAATGTTCACCAAAGTCATACCTTCATTAAAATTGGGTTTCAAAAAATCTTCCATTTATCAAAACTTCCTTCATAGGCTTTAAATAAGATCAGTGCAAGTGTACTGTAGCTTCCAACACCATCTTCCCCAAGTTTGAATCCAATCAGCTCTCTGAAGGTTGCAGTACGGCTGTCTACATTCTGGAAGGTTTGGTTTGAGCAGTTAAATATTAATGGTCCTGCTCAACAAATTCTAGCGCTGCCATTTGAGTGTTGCATATTCATCTGGTCCTTGAACTAGTTTAAACATATCAATCAATCCTCTGATTGCTAAGGAAGAGCGTAAAATGCTTACTGTGTATATCAATGCATAGTTCTCCATGTCACCATGCCACTTTACCAGGATCTCTTCTTGAAGTTCAAACAATATACCCTGTTGTTGTTCATTGAGAGATTTAAATCAGTTTGCCAGGTTATAATCTGGGTCGACATTGAGACAGAAGCCAAAGCATGTTCATATAGGTGAGTTTTTGCCCAAGCTTTTCAATTTGGCCTCACTGAGTATTATTATCAATATATATTTGTTTCTTGCCTTTGTGAGACTGTGTCTCTGAGGTCATGGGGTGTTCAGTTGTTGTATCTTTGTTTGTTGCATCTGCGAGCTCTTTGGTTTTGTTTGCTAATTTGGTCGCAAGGTGGTTCTTCTTGACCTGTTGCTTCCTCCAGGCCTGAAAAAATTATTTTACATATAATATGGTAAGATGAGAACAAATACTCATTTCAAAGTCCTCACAGAGGCATCGGAGGCTATCAAAGATTCACTGTCTGAGCTGTCTGAGCTACTATCCATTCTCGAAGAATTTGTGCTTTGTGGCATGAATAAATGTGTTCAGGAAAGGATTCTTTCAGTGTAAAGATACAATGGATATGAGTAGACAGGAAGGGTATGAGGCTTGGAGCTGCACGTGACGTCAGTTTTGAACTGATCACATGGAGTAATACGTCCTTTATAACAATGAACATAACCTCATCTGGCCTTTTAACACCATTGCAGATTTCCAACCCACACCTTTATCAGTATGTGGATTGAGAAATCCCAGAATATTGAACTTCGAAATGACCAGCGATGGTGTGGGTGGTGTGCAAATGCCTGAAGTTATCAAAGATTTGACAAGCATCTCTCCTCATGCTGGAAAGCAAATAAGGCCTCAACAATGAATTTAGGGAACCATCTGAGTCATAATACACATCAAGGACAATTAGAGGAAGATGTACCAGTTGACATTTATATGGAATCACCTATGGGTGAGTCTCATATCAGGTACGTGACCAGCATTTTGTATGATTTTCTACTGAACAAATGATTCAATATCTTTATAGATGATGTTGAATCTGAAGACAGTGATCACAAATTTCCCAGGACTGGGGCCATTCCTAGTCCGGTTCCCTTGTCAACATCTCACATCAAGGTTATCCATCATCCGCATAGTGGGAATGTGACCTCGACAATAATTCCAATAGATATATCCAGTGAAAATCATTTCACTACTTCAAGAAATTCAACAAGGCGCAAATTTAAGATAATGAAGCAGAGCCATGGGCACCATTTCACAAGCGTGCAGATTTTGAGTTTGCAAGAACTGCAGTAACTAAGGCCTTTGATCAAGAAACAGTCGAGACTCTTATTGAAGGCTTTTGTGGAAGATGGGCTTCTAAAACTAAAGTCTCATTTCACAACTTCGCTAATTACCAAAAGTCCTTGGAAGCTGCACATAATTTTGGGGTTCGAGTGAGTACAAGAATTATTATTGTTGCTTCAATTATCAAACACCCTCTGTAGTTTCAAAGTGGTGAAGTATCCCACATGTTTAAAAGATAATTATGTGTCTTCAAATTTGAATATTGTGATCCTTGGGAATGGCTTCTTAATATAGTCACAGATCCAACACTGAGTGAGTCAATTATGTGGTATCCAGCGGAGAAGTATCTCCACCGCAATGGTCACATCTGCCGAATATATGATGAATTGAACACTGGGTCTTGGTGGTGGAATATCCAGGTGAGTGTGCATCAATAATCATACCATGTCTGTCAGTTTTCCCCTGACATAATATCTCAGGACTCACTTCTGCAAGAAGAGGGTACGCCACACTGTTTCCTTCCATTACATCTATGGCTTGATAAGAGTAATGTCACCAAAACTGTCAAGAAGCACCCATTATTCTCTGTCCTGGATTCCTGCCCAGCATTATTCACAATGTGTCAGGTAATGGTGGAGGGATGCTTACCGGTTACATGTCCATTGTAAGTTCAAGTTTTGTAAATAAATCACCAATCAGCTTAATTATCTACTTTGGAGATCCAAATGAAACAACCGAAACTGAAGATGACAGTGCAAGTTCAGTTGAGCTCACAGAATTCAAGAGAGAAATATATCACAAGATTCACGATGTTATTTTCCGTTCAATTCGGCGTCAATCTTGTTCAGGAGAGGCAGTAAGATGTGGTGATAAAATAACCCAAATCCTTTATCTGTGTTTCCTTATTCACACTGTGGACGGAGAAGAAGTCTACTGTCTGTGTGGCACACGAGGCACCAGGGCTAACTATCCATGTCCCTGGTATCTCATCTACAAGTCATTACTGGATAAGCTATCCATTTCTTTGATTATGCACACACAAGACAACATGCAAGATATTTATAACAAAGCTTTGATATTGAAACGTTCAGCAGCTGAGAAGGCTCTTAAGGATGCAGGATTGCACCTTGTCAAGGTGAATAGTTGGCTCTTAAATGTCAGAGTAGTTGAAATTGAATATCCTCATGGAATGCCTTCTGGAGGATACATAATTCTGATCCTTATTTAGCATATTCATACGATATGCTCCATGCATTTGATTCCGGGGAATGAGGAAAGCATCAGTGGCCGCTTCTACGTGACCATATACTTGATCCATTGCAGAAAAAACACCTAGCTTCAAAGTATGTCCACTTTGAATGCTTTAAAGTCGAAATTCTTGCTGATCATTACTTAGTATGCAACTAGTGCCTAGATGGTGTTCTCTGCAGCATTTCAATGCTGTGACCAGTATAGAATTCAGAGACGGGAATTCTTATCGGGATATATTGAAGGTAAAGTCTTTAATTATTTGGGAGAGTCATACAGCTTGTTAATCACTCTCTCTAGTGCATTATTCCTTCTCTAACTGATATTCTACCCCATAATTCACCAGTGATTCATTGTTTTCAGCTTCTAGCCATTTTGTGTGTCATTGCTGGTCTTCACCCAATATCTGAAGAACATATTGTATATTTCGAAAAATCCTTACCGAAATAGGAAACATTGTGCACGGTAAGTTTCAACTATCTTGGAATTTAGTAGACTATACTCATTATAATCAGAGACTTGCTATGGATTATAATAAAAATTATAATTATCCGAAGCACCATTTCCTCATGCACCTCCCATTTGATTTGCGATCCAAAGCTTCAACAGATAATTATATTACGAGGCCAGGTGAAGGCTTTCAGCAGGAAGTTCAGCAAGCATATGATCAAACCAATTTCCGTGATACAGAGTGCCAAGTAAGTAATTCAATCATCACCACAGCAGAACATTTTTTATCCTAAATATTATTTAGATGATCAAAATTAATGAAGATCAAAAAGTGATTGCCCATATTACCATGGCAGTTGAGAATTATGATGCTTTGAAGTATGCGCAGAGACAGGAAGAGGACAAGAATGATGGTGAGGAAGCACCACCCTCAGTGGTTGAAGAAGCTCATTGGAAATTGGGAGCCCCTTTACGAAGAATATCCACTCAAGATTGGGAAACCTTGGAGGCAGGAAACCCTGCATTTCGCCAGTTTGAATCCAAATTGACGACTTTCCTCAACAAAATTTTGGCTGCAGATGATAGACCGTCACAACTTCTTCTGGTATGTAAAACCACTCTTATCTTACCTTACCTATCATAAACTCCAGTTTATAGCTGCATCCATATCAATGCATTTACCTTCAATACCGCTCTCTCAAAAATTGGCAGGAAAATCGAGACATACTCCGGTGCAACCCAAATTTTTACAGTAATCCGTGTTATGATTGTGTTGTCATTAATACGCAGCCTATATCCTTTGGACACATTTATGCATTATTCTCCTGTCAAGGTCCGTTGAAGATCAATCACTATATTGCCTTGATTGGGAAATTTCAAGCAACTAAATGGAAGCTGAAAACCAAATGGGATGGTTGCAGGGTGTTTGAGGAGAAAGAATATGACTTTGTACTCCTCAAATACCTTATACGAGGTTGCCATATGATTCCTGCTTTCGAAAAGTCAGGGAAAGTGTTTGATCTCAATGATCTTGTAGATGGAGACACCTTCATTAGATTTTTCCTCGAGGAATGACTTTCTCAAAGTGATCTATAATCATATTATTGATATACTATATTTTCCATAGGTTTTTATATATTCTCTGGAATTTTCGTAATGATCTGACTGAGCCTGATCCACCCCGACCGAGCCTGATTTGACTGCCAGCCTTTTCATCAGGTCTTCAGGCCTGATCAGGGAAAAATGATTTTTGCGACACACCAGCATATATCTTTTTACTCACACCACTTGTACTACCTAACTCAATATAATCAGAGTTCAGTTAGACTGCATGTGATAAGATATAAACAGTCTTATATAAGGACTGTTTATCTGTATCTGATTTCTTGGAACTTCTTTCACTTCCTCTCCATTTCTTTGATGACATTTCTTTAATACTTCGCCAGTAATAAGTATTGTTGGAAGATATGCCAATATTAGCAAGATATACCTGTCCATCATGAGAAATTGGATGGCGGACAGATTGGGAAAAATATTCATTTCTCAAATTAGAAGTAATGCTTTCCATTAAGTCATAATTAATTACTATGAGAGAGTGCCCCACAATGACTGAAATTAATTAATTAACTCATTATAGAGTGAACACTATTACAGGAGTACACAGTGTTCATCACAAATTAGAAGTAATGCTTTCCATTAAGTCATAATTAATTACTGTGAGAGAGTGCCCCACAATGACTGAGATTAATTAATTAACTCATTAGAGAGTGAACACTATAAAGGGAGAAATACAGATGAGAAAGTGTGGGATACATGAAAATCTCCCTTAAAGCTTTAGAGTGAGAGTGAACAAACCCAAAAAATGTGTCTGTAAGATGAATGTAATAATGAATTCATTTTTTTTTGAGATTAAGACGGTAAGAACGTTATAGGTTGAGGGATGATTGGTTGAGGCTTTTGAGTATTCAGGCAGCAGAGTGCGCCAAAACCTTTATCGCTTTCTACGAGAGCTTCAAATAATGAACAGTATTATATTGTGGATCGAAATCCAAGTCTTGATTCTTCAAGATAAATTCTGAAGGGAAGTCGCACAATAACCCAAAACAAAATATGGAGGGCTTCACTTGTATTCCTGAGATGTAGCGGGTGATACTGGTTAGGGATATTATGCAGTGCGACAACATCGATCACCAGTCTAGAATACATGATATGTCAAACACTTGGGATGTCCTTAAATCTCCACTAATTCTGGCTGACAAATTCACGCGGATGCCTGAATTAAAGCCCGGAATGGCCTAACGACAGGGCTCAGGGCTACGAAAACAAGGAGCATCAAGGAATGACTACCGTAGTAGTCAACATATAGTAATCAATGGGAGTTTTATAAGTGGTATCTGAGGTCCTATTCTGCAGAATGTAAATATTTTTCTATAATGTACCTCCCTGGGTACTCGGACACACTAGGTACTTGGACACTTGAATATATCTTCGAAAAGGGACCATCAAACTGCTTCCAGAAATTTTTATAATCAATATTATAAAGTGTACATTGTATCTCAATGGTAAAAAAAATGGGGGTACCAAATAAGCGGACTTAAAAATAATAATTTGAGTCCTAATATAGCCTATTTCGGCCAGTTTCAAATATTCTACCAAGATATACACAATTGAATCAATGAAAAACAACCAAAATATGTCAATTAGCATTCTAAGATTGACCTGAAATCATTGTAGATCTCTGAATGCACTGGTCAGGGACCTGCTGCTGCATGCAGCTGGCGGTGATTGTGCTCCATCCATGAAGTTCTGACTGGCGATGTTGTTCGAGTTTGCTAAGAGAATTATTCTTACTAGGCATGATCATCACTATGGATGCGAAGATGCGAAGTAGAATGCAAGCGAACGCGGTTCAACCTAGGTAGGACGTCAAGATACGCACTGTCTGACTTCCCAGGTCGGCAGTGCCGGCAGCGGTGGGGCACGGCCTACATATAGTTATGGCTAAAGCAGCAGTTTTGAAAGCGAAAAATCTGAAACTTTTTGCCATCATACTTCATATATGGTACGCATTTCCTAATAAACCAGAAGTAGAGAAAATGCTGATCATATATTTCTGTCTATTTTCTACAAAATCCGTCCGAGTACCCGGTGAAGTACGTTATACAATACATGGAGCTTATACCTGAGAAAAATATTGCCGGGTCCGGGGGCGGCGTAAGCCCCCAGGTTAGGATTAAGGTGTTAGGGTTAGGTTAGGGAGTCTATATGTATTCTTTTTGGTGAGGAGGAATATACCACCGGGGTCTCGGGGCGGCGCAAGCCCCCAGGTTAGGGTTAGGTTAGGGAGCATATATTCATTCTTTTTGGTTAGAAAATACCGCCAGGGTCTGGGGCGGCACAAGCCCCCAGGTTAGCAATTAGGGTTAGGATTAGAATATATATATTTATTGTTTTATTAGTTGTTTAAACATTGGTTAAACATGACTCTGGTGACTGGTAACTAAAAGTCGTCGCTTATATGGGCGCATATCACGAATGGTGGGGATTAAATGCGCCCGAAGAATTGGCCTGCAGGCTGCCGACAAAGCCTTAAGCATGAAGCACTTCGAGTCGCAATGCAATACGATATGGGAGGCCCTTGATCTCCCATACGAAGCACGGATTAAAGGTCAAAGTCAAGTCGTATATCCCTTCAGAGAGGGCAATGACTGTCCCAAGTATGCTAGATAGTATACCCTGACTGCTTGATCATTTCCGCACGGCGATTAACGCTGACGCATCTGTCGTTTGGATACGAGGTGCCAGCATCGACACGGTTTGAGGGATTTGATAAGCTTGAGTGGATGGGTAGAATGAAGATGCAAAGAAAAACGCGATTTTGGCAGACATATCTTCACGATAGCAGTGCCTGTACCCTTACTCCTTACTTAGTAGGATCCACCATATTGATTGCCATTCCGCAGCGATGTATCCGCACAGAAAGCCTTCGGAGACGCACGAGAAAACCGCGGAAGAGCTACGAATGTTCCAATCGAGAACACCGATCGTTATGGCGGTTT
The DNA here is from genome assembly GCA_000827215.1 of Sphaerobolus stellatus SS14. Taxonomy (NCBI): domain Eukaryota; kingdom Fungi; phylum Basidiomycota; class Agaricomycetes; order Geastrales; family Sphaerobolaceae; genus Sphaerobolus; species Sphaerobolus stellatus. The sequence continues at coordinate 906,525 of KN837112.1, read as the reverse complement.
GCACATTCAACGAGAGCCTAGTCGTTATTGAGTAAGAATGGCGGACGTTGTACTGCAGGACGACGTGCGCATACCGCTGAGGAGCGTTATCATGGAAGATGCAGCGAGATTATCATACATGCAGTAGATCGACAGGATGTTTGCCTGATAAGCGCCCGGGACGGAAGACGTCGAGGACGGGGTAGGGGGCGATCTTTGTGATAGATGGCAGTTAATACTCTCTATGAAGCCTTCATAGAGTGATGACATCGACTACAGGCCTGGGATTTACGAATCACCGAATAATTGGCCTACCAACAATGTACGTAAGGTCTTCGGCGTGACGTACGCCTCACGACCGCCATGGCTTTCTATATCCCTGACTGTATCCCATATAAGTACAGTATTGAGGGACGTACATCTCGTCGTAGCTGAGAATATATTTAAAATAAAACCGCTATGGTGTGGATCGGTCGTGCGTTTTAGTAGCACTCCGTACGGGAGTTGAGGGGTGGAGCGGGCGATCCAGAACGATCAACGTGATATGATGAACCGATTCACAGAGCATATGGTCTGCAATAATGGTGTAAAGACGAAAGGACGACAATGTAAGGACTAGGGGACGTACTAAGGACGAGGGCCCGATCCGACTCCTCTATCTCCAGCGCACTATCATTCTTACAGCTGGGTTATGCTACAGGCATGCTATGCGCCGATACACTAAGAGACGGGCTTGAGGCGGGTGTTTGGATGCAGATTCCGACGGATGGATTGGGATAGACGACTGGCGTTGATTCCGCGTATGAGATGGGAGCAGGGAGCTCATCGAGAATTGCATCATAAGATGACGCACGAGAACCGTTTTGGAAGCTCAGTGCTGTAAGAGCGAGAATACAATCAGCTGAGGAAGAAACAAACTACGCGCAGACGTGTGACATACCTGCAGTGAAGTCGACGAGTTCGCTCTCTGCGTTTCAACACTTCCGTCCTTCAATTCTAACTGAATCCGACCCCTATGGTGTTGTATTCTATGCATCTGGTAACGAAGAGAGAGTACTGTAGGCGAGGATCAACAAAGTGCTGATACGAGACGGTATGCCTACAGAGCTGCCGCATCAGCAAGAGCAGATATTCAGAGTGCTGAGTAAACATATGCCTTGATTGAACATGTCTGGAAGGATACCTTATACAGTTATACTATTCTTTGAAGAATGCCGCTGAGACCTGACTATGACAGGAGCGATCATCGCTGTCACGCCATGGATAGGCGACGCGGAACGTGTCAAAGAGTGATACTCATCGTCGACATTATCACTGCTCAATCTAGACGAAGATACCCTCCCACCAAGTCCGCTACCAATAATCGTTGGTTGAGCGACGTTGGAGATTGGCGAAGAGTTGTCGATGAGGGGTGAAAGCGGTCGAGGGGAAGGGATAGCACCGACCGAACGAGAACGGCGGTGGATAGGCTTCTGGGAATACGAGCGTCCAGAACGGGTCGACATATTGAGTTTTGAGTGCACTTGTTGTTTTGAAGTTTTTATAGAGTTGAAAATAAGAAGATATAGAGAAAAATGTGTCGAACTCGCAGGTTGATCAGGCCCTTGAGAACGAAGTTGGGGTGCGTGAGCAAGTTCAAAAAATATAACGAGGCAAACTTAGCTGAGTTGGAAATAGCGAGATCTTAATGTTGAGCAACGAAAAGAACTTGTGGAAGCCAAGTATGATTGAGAGAAGTAGCTAAGCTGGGATAACGTACATGCAAGTCGAGACTATATACTACTGAGGTTCGGCGCTTGTCGGAGTTTGGAGTCTATAATGAGACATTGGCTGGTATTAGGTAAGAATCTTACCAGCCGTAAGATCGATTCCTTACACCAAAGTACGTCACGCCTACCGCGTTCTTTAGTATCAAGCTTATTCATCACAGTAGGTTAATACTACTATACAAGCTACGCATCCAGTATTCCCGCAAGTATCGGTCCATATATATATTGGAGTGGCGTGCCTTGCTTCTCCCGAGGACTGCCAACCGAAAGCTGAGGCTCTCAACGCCGGTCACCCTAACGCACCCATCGGAAGCCACAGTCAGACAAATACCCATTAGAAACTCATCTATATCTGTTATACAATATGCCTGTAACATAACGTAACTCTGGGATGGGCTGTGAGCTGGAGATAGTGTTGCCGTGGCGTGACATGGCGTGACTCGGGACGAGCTTCCCTAGATTCCCCCAGAAAATCTGGCTCTTCGAAAAAATGATTTTATTCAAGCTCTAAGGTACATAAAATTGTTCAAAAAATATCAAAGGCCAGAAGTTGCTCTGAGGACAGGAAATTGGGAAACACCGAAACGCCGAGGGACGCCACGGCGGCACCATGGCAACACTAGCTGGAGATAGACGAGTTGGACATTAGGCTCTCTTCCTTAGTATGTCTGCTAGTCCTTACATTGCCGAATTTCTGTTGTTACATCAACCACAGATCATTGTTGGTGGGAATGCTTTCATTATATCACATCTTTTCAGTTGAATCGTCAATCGCGCCGTCCGTCAGCTAGGCCAGGACGAGGTGCCATTCCATCTTAATCGCACTACCTATCCGCAACCTGACGCCCTTAAATGAATGCGCAGTCCGAGCGAGATCTATGATCTTCATTTCTGTGCTCATTCTATATGGGATATCAAGCTTCAAGCTTCAAGGACACCCAAATCCATGCTCATTGCTGGTCCAGCGACGCTTGTGGATCAAGCCTTCCCAGCAGCTCAGGTCTTCGGTGATCCCTAAAGCTCAGGCCAGTGGTTGATGTCGTTACTTAATACAACTCTCCAGGAGAGTCTCGATCGCCATCTATTTATCAGGAATATTCTTTGCTACCTAATCTTCGACGTCCTCAAAGCTCCTCGAGGTTCCGGGCTCAACGTTCACCAAGTCGTAATCGAGGAAAGTCGTGGGATAGCGTTCGAAAGGTTGACGTGAGCATACCACGAAAGATCATTGTCAAAGAAGATCTAGCGAGATCATTACACATTCTATCGCAAACAGCGACAACAGGGTTTACGTGATAAGCGCCCGTAGTAGAAAGGGCGATAATCACACCATAACCATCCGTACCGTTGATGGAACATCTGGAGCTCTTCCATAGTTGTGTCCTGCGTCTCTTAAGGCTTTCTTTGTGGAGATACCACTGTGGATGGGGGATCAAGATAATGTATCATACGAGATACTGAGCGTGAGGTTATGTTTGCTAATATCTCACTTTCTCTTCGCAGGATACTCTTTCGTTGCATCTTCATTCTTCCTACCTACTCTAGCCGCTCAAACCCCTCAAACTGTGTCGATGCTGGCACCCTCGTATCTAAACCGCAGACGTGCCAATCGTCATCGAGCACTCAGAATATGCTAGCTACTATACTTGTGATAGTCGTTGCTCTCCCTGGAGGGAGATACGACTAAAGTTTTGACCTTCAATTCTGTGGTGGTTCGTGGGGGAAATAAAAAATGACTTGGCTAGTGCATCGGGGTCCGGATCCATGTCACTGCTGCCCCGTCAGCCGGAGTGGAAGGATCGTACCTTAGACTTGAAACTGAGTGCACTTATCTGATAATGAGATGCTCCCTTTCGTCTGTTAGTCCTCAATATTTCAAGGTGGACTTAAATCGAAATTAATTTGGCGTGCTTCATATGGGATGATCTTATTTAACAGTCTCGTTGATATCAATGTTTACGTACATGTTATAGAGGACAAGGGACAACTGTAGTAGTTGTGAAATGTTGTGCAAAGGCATTTACACATAAAGGGTGTATGATTACTTCTCAGGCGACTACATGTTATGAAGGTTCGGTAGTTCAGTTGGTGGAACCTCTGCTTAACACGCAGAAGGTCGTTGGTTCAAGTCCGGCACGGATCATCTTTCCATAAATTTTAAAATGTTCTCCCTTAAGTAGCATGTTTGCAATGATTTCTGTCTTAATTGTAGTTTCAACTGGAGCTAGTCCTTCACCAACGATAAATTTTCTTCGATCTCTTCGACTTGCAATTACACAAAAGAAAAGAAAGAAAAAACCGCGAGTGTAGTAAAAGGAAAAGGTTTGTACCGTCGAATACACGTTTCCCGGTATTTACGGGGTAATTTCAAAATACGCAGGAGCGAGTCCAAAAAGATTAGTGCTATATATACCTTGCACTGTGTGCTCAGTTTCCTCCCATTTTGTGCGACACAGGTCTCGTTTCAACGTGGTCGCTGGTAGCCTGTTCTCAGCTCTGGCCAACGAATAGCTCGTCGGTAAGAATTTACTGTTGTTAAAGAGATAAGAGTCGTCGATAAATTGTACGTCCCCCTCCTTTTATTGCACATTTTTGCCTGGTTTTTCATCAATCGGGGTTCCCCTAACATCAGGAAAGTTAACACAGAATCCGTTTTAGCGCCTGTGCTAGGAGTGATAGGCGGTGGTATGTAGGGCTATGTAGTCTATATGCCGACTCCTAGTGACTCCGTATTTAGGTATCCTACCTAGTGCTACCTAGCACTATGGGGAGTTTAGCCCACGTGGCACACTTTGCTGATGTAGTACGCCGCCCATTTTCAATCAATCTAGTTGAGCGGTCTCCTAACATACAAAGGGGGTACATACGACAAGTAATTGGTAATTAGGAGAAACAATGGCTGAGGCTGGCTGCGCATACTACATGCCACCACAGCTGTACAAGGGACACGTAATTACTCAGGCTCCGGGACAAGTTCCAGTCACTCCTCGGGCATTAAGCTTATATCTCCGAGTCTTTTTGATACAAGGATTTACGATTTTTATACTTCCATTCTGAATCGCCGCAAGGGTGTTTAATGACGATGGTTCGAACCATATGTTCTAGGATGAGTGCTGCAGTATCGGAAATCTGGAATTATTCTTAACTCTCCTCTAACCCAGCTTATTATCGTATCAAACGAATTGCCATTGTAGTGGAGCTGGAGCCAGCAGCACAGCATGGAAAACATGATACGTAACTCCTGTCTAGATTTACTGGAATGGGAGCGCTGAGAAGAATCTCCAGGTATACGTACTCCCTTCCTAACCATAACGGGAAGGACCCCATCACCGTGCCAAAGACATGAGGACAATGCATGGCGATACCCTGGCACATCCTGTGAAAAAGCTGGGCAAGTTGGCACAATCAGGAATGCCCGCACCAGAACGCGCGGTACTAGTCAATCGTATATTAGGGCGAGTTTGCTAACATCGCGGTCACTTCAGCCGTCATCCCCTGACATCCTCGCCCAAACCCTCCCACCTATTTTTCGACTACAATGCCCTTGAAGAGTCGCAACGCTAGGTTTGCTCCGTATCCCACTCCTCTACACAACTCGATCCAGTAGGTGCAACTCATATATACTCGAGTGGTGAGTTTACACCCATGTCAGGTCCAATCATCCTGAACAAGATGGACATTATTTCGTAGAGAGGATTACAACTCCTAACTGTCGCCTGTATGTCTTTCAATATTCTCATCATTTTGGACATTTTATAACATTTTTTCGACATTCTGCGGCAGTATCGGAGACGATGCCATACATTTGCGCTCGGGCCTCACTATGGGAGATATACGTCAGTCCATTATGCATCTTTTGTAAGTATATATTTTTACCGATTTATTGTACATAGCGCTTGCTAACTGGTTTTCGAAGTGATCCAATCCCTGACCTTGCTATCAGGAAGACGACGCCTATTGGGATGCATCATGTGGATGTTTCCTATGTGACTCAGTATGTCTTTCGTCGAAATTTATTTCTATTGCCTATTCTCATCAATATGATAGATTTCAGAGTTCATATGTACAGGAAGAACCCTACTTTATCAACTATGACGGTGGTCCATACAAGTGAGTCTATTATTCGGTTCAATTAAGGATACGTATTCAGGATTATCGCGATGGCTAGCTATGACACCACCGTCCGAATTATAAATCGAGAGTCGCAGACTGATATGCAGCCATATTATGTGGCTCCGCAGCCTGCGACGAATTATAATGGGACAGCGGAGAACCATCCGCCGTTTCTCAGGGCAAACCCGGAACGTCGGCAAACCAATAACATCGCCTTCAATTATCGGCCTATTTTACCGAAGGGATATGATAGGAGCAAGACTTTCGGATCCGCCCACCAGGCTTCAAGTTCGAAACAAATCTTGGAAGAACAGGCTACACCAGAAGCAATGCCAGTAGGTGAGAGGAGGATTGTCGACAACAAAGGTGACTGCACGTATTGTGGGCAACATACCACCCGGCCTGTCGACCACTTTTGGAAGCATGTGGTTCACGAGTTCCGCTACGGGACGCCAATATGTCCTGAAGGATTTGAGCCAATCTTGAAGGACGCAAGTAGGGTGGAGCTTGCAGCTGAAGGCAACGAACAGACGCAGTGTCCGCATTGCCATAAGAGATACGCCAGGCGAGACAGCCTCGGGCGACACATTCGTGAATCGTGTCCAAAGCGATCTCCCAACAAAATAGCAGACGTCGAAGCATTCGGAAACCACACAGCCCTCATGCGATTTTTCCTGGAATCTATGGGATTCCAAACGTTGAAAAGATTCCAATAAACTCAAGGCCTCTGTGGAATTGATTTATGAATATTGTCCCTTCGCGGTTGGTATTGATGCATGCCACGATGATCCGACCACATGTGAACTAAATTCGACTGGAACGCTGGACATCAGTAACGGTTTATGATTATGAATCCAACACTCTATTTCGCGCATTAATTCGGATATTTGAGCTTCGAATGAAGAAGTATCTCGTGTGTCTAGCTTGTATTTTTGTGGTCAGTATATATACTGTTTCTATTGTGGAATAATATACCTCATTATATATGGTAAATTGTTGACTTGACGCGTGTACGACTTGCGATTCTTGTTCACATATTTATAGGAACGTTCATCCATAAATCATCGTTGGAAAGACGGTCACTGGTGCGGAGCGTTCGGAGACAGACCGAATTTGTTGACCGATCAAATATCGGTAAAGGGAATATACTGCGCAAAGGGAAGTATCAGTATAGTGATATAAATGGCAGAGTCCTTCCCCTCTCACCAGTCAGTTTTCTTCATGAAGTCGTTTATCTTCTTCGATGGAATGTTCTGGAAATAGTCCGAATCGCATAAGTACTGTGGGATGTTATGAGCCATGGAGGTGAATCCGATCTCAGAAGTTGAGACGAGGACTGTCATCAAGGACGGCGATTGCACGCATGGCGAAGATTAAGCCGCTAATCGTCATCCACGCTTTTCGTAATAGTTGTCAATATTTCAGGATGAAAGTGGGGAGAAGATTGCAGCACGCCGTGTCCTCAACGGCAGCATGGATGTACAGTTTAGACAGCCTGACGCGATATAACTAGAGCTACCCTTTAGAAGCAACGGAGAACGCGAGGTGTACATCTGTACGAACTACGCCTGGAGTAGATGGGGTTCAGTTGAAACCAGGGCTCTTCGTAGGATCGGTTTATAAGTGTTGCATCCATCACGGGTGTTATAGATGCATGACACGCCAATGAAATCATCTGCTAAGTTGGGAATGATAGCATGTGAACAGGTTTGAATGTAATGGTGGACATCAGTGGCGGTTTACGAGTATGACGAAGCCCGAACCTTAATCCGTGAACGAGTTCGGATATTTGAGCTTCGGATGACGCGATACCCGGTGGATCTATTTCGATGATTACCATATCTATCGGGTCTATTATGGAATAATATATCCCGCTACGTATATGGTAATAAATTGTTGTTCGTATGCTTCTGGAAGGCGTATATGACTTCCGACCCTAGTTCCTATGAGTTCTTCGTGTCGCTATTGAATCTGACGTGAAAGATAGGACAGCAATGAAATGAACATCCCTGATTAAGCTGATTGACGGTGCCTGAGCAGATCCATCCATCAGCAGCCGTGGTCGGGTGGTGTAGGGTTCCCAACGGTCTGAACGCGCGATAACCGGCAGCAGCAAGAGTATGGAGACTACGAAAGCTTGAGACAGTTGGTAAGAGAGTATCCTACGCAAAAAGACTCATATCAGTATCATAATATAAGTGCCAGAGTCCGTGCCGTTTCACCTGTTAGACGTCCCCGTGCTGTTGACTTCCTTCAAGAACTATCTTCAGAGAAGCGGTATATAGAGGATGGGGACATCATAGCAAACATACAATAAACAACATAGCAAACAACATAGAAATCGTCCAACGATGATATTATGGGTTGCCTGGACGTTATAAACGATAGAGGTGAAATCGAGCTTCGCGGGTTGACATGATACTATATCGCTGTCGAATAATGAGGTCCAATATTGAGGGACAGAAGAACGTGAATGGACCATTAAGGATGATCCTCCGCGGAAATGTAGCGAGATCGTTATGGGCTGTATACCGCAAGGTGAACTCGAAGGTTAGACGGCTAAGCTCTAAGCGCCCATGGATGAGTAGGAGCTCAGCCAGATCGAGGTCATCTAGTTGAGATTATTAATAATCCTCCATCGTAGGATGGGCTCGCTTACCCAGCGACCAGTTAATAATTAATAACTGTAGCAGCTCGAAAATGGTTAGTAAATAACTAAATTTTCATACTTAAAAAAGAATATTTATGGCGTGTTTCGAACCAAAGACCTCAGAAAGGATGGTATCAGATGCTTAATAATCTACCACTCGCCCACAAGGAGATTAACAGACTGTTTTAAACGGAACTATCTATTAATAACATGACAACTAGAGTATCAAAAATTTAACAATAAAGATTATCGCGACAAAGACACGGGCGTCTACCTTCGACTGGGCAATAATAATACTGACTGTATTAATACTTTCGATTATTCCACAATTAATAATGTCCATTAATCCTTCCGATTATTGTACTATTAATCTTCCATTAATAATTGCAATGTCCAGGGATTAATGCTTTTTCCCTCTTTTTTTTATAGGCTGTTTGGCGCACCTGCTATATATATACAACATTTTTTACAATATAATTACAGTTACTATGGTGCATTGGCCCGGTCTGTCTCATTTCGTTGTTGGGCTGTGGGTTCGAGTCCGTGCTTGTGCAATTTTTTGGTTGCTGGCTATTACTATTAACCGATTAATAATGAGACTGCAACACCTGGTAGGATTAATCTTATCCTTTAGTTAATCGGCGAGGCGCCAGTTATTAATATTAACTGGTCGCTGGGTAAGCGAGCCCATCCTACGCTGGGGTATTATTAATAATTTCAGCTAGAGTATGTGCCAGATCTACGACTAGTCTCCGGCGCATTGGGTCACAGAGAGCAATTATGTGAAATAAATAATGATCCGTTACGAATACAGCGCGTGTGAAACAAGATAAGCGTGCTGAATCAATGTGCGTCAACATATTAGGAAGTAACTGGAAGAGCAGATGTAAGACATACCTGATAAGCTCACGGCGAGTTCCAAGAGGTTATATCGTCCTTCAGAGCGGAAGGGAAGACAACAAAAAATTAAAACACTACCCGTTGTCGTAACTTGGGTAGTGGACGGGTCGAGGCGTCTGGTATGCTGAGGTGAAATTGTGGTATGGCTGCGAATATAGGTGAATAATCTATCTCACGAAATAATCCATAGCTGCATACATATGATATACGTCTATGCGATGATCTTCACAACTACCAAATAGGAGAAATAGGGTCCGAATTGCGCATAGGGGTCAGGGGTGGTACAGTAGTACGACGAAGGTATTCCGGCGATGTACCGTAAACAGTCCTATTAGAGCAAAGGTTTTGTGTGTCAAGTATGTATCAAATAGGTTATTTAATGGGATAAATGAGCAAATAAATGGGAATATTGAGCAGATGGACGTACCTTGCCATAATACAGCGCTACCAGCAGAACACGGCACTCCTTCAGTGGACCTTTACGGGAACTAAACACATAGGATAAAAGATACTGGAAGAGATAAAGAGTCAAATTATCCAAGCATGGTAAAGGAATATATGGACCGGCGCCATCTCCAACAGAATCCACATATGATGCAAACTCCGGATCACTTGCATTCCTGATTGGTATGGTAAGTCTTCTGATTTGGAAACTCTCCCATAAGAAAGAGGATCTGATAGATGCATCAACAATCTGTGATCTACTTCCTCTCCGTATCACAGGACATGTTTGCCGAAAATCACCCGCACAGGCAAAAATTTGCCTCCGAATGGTTCATCTCTTTGACAGATGTTTCGCAGAAGAATGTCGACACATTCCAGGACAGCACAATTGGCCATGGGTGCTTCATCCCAGAAAATCACAGATGCCTCTTGGAGCAGGTCAGCCCGAGGTGAATTGTACTCCACCTCAGCAACTAATAGTTCATTGTTTTCTTGGACAGGAACCTAATAAGTGTGAGTGGTTTTTGAAAGGTAATGCACTTCTACTTACCTTAAAGGCACTATGTGCAGTTCTTCCTCCAGGATATAGCAAGGCTGCAAAAGCTGATGTTGCTGTAACAACAGCTACCTTTCCAATGGAGCGAACATAATTGACAATTGTGTGAATAAGAAAGGTTTTCCCTCTTCCTGCCTTACCATCAAGAAAAATATAAAGGGGCATTCCATTATGTATGGGGTTATGAAATTCCTTGAAGACAAATCTTTGCTCCACAGTGAAACTCTGGTAAGCCGACTCAACCTCAGCCATTAATTCTTCTGTATGTGCTGACCATCTTCCAATTTCATGCAATACCTCATCAGTATATTCCACAGGTTCTTCTATACCGAATCTGCTTAAATGTAAGCCAAATTCTTCAAGTAGCTGTGATATATGTCTGAGGCACAACTCTTTTGCCAAAACAGAGTTTGCTGAATTTTCCAGGTAGTAATCATATGACAGTGAGTCCTGGTATTTTGACCACATGTCTGCATGTTGTTCCAAGCAGTCATTCACCAAGAGATGCACAAAAAAGACGTGGAGCTGATAAGGTGTTTTCAAGGCTGCAATAGCTTCCATTAACGCATATTCGCCTTCCGTTTCAGAGGCGAATAATCCAATTGCTGCTGCGTACTCTTGATAAGTGGGATATACAATGTTATTGTGAGTTCTCAGATCTTGGAATGAAAATGCTGGTTTCGTCATTAGGAGCATACGAAGATAGAATATATCTCCTTGAGATGGTTGAAAAGAAGGTAGTCTTGTAATGTGAGAGCCAACATTCACCCTCATAACACATTTCATTTGAATCTGGTACAAAAAATTATTATCATGACTGTAAAAATTCAAAATCAAACTGACCTGGCCAGCAGGTGGTTCCCACTCTATGAAGCACTTGGAACGCACTGTGACATTGAGTTTGAAGCTTCACCCTCCCTAGTTGTAAAGGTGCCTCGTTTTCTCAAAAAGTATCAGTCCAGTAAGGACAATGTACTATGAGCCCTATTTCTTCTATAATACTGACGACTCCTTGAGTTAGGTAGATGAATAGGCAAGCATTTCACTGAGGGATACTTGTATGTGATACGGAATCCTAGGATACGCCAAGCTGCTTCAGAGGCTGAAACATAACGGCCCACCCAAAAATCCGCTACTTCATCCACACACACTCTTTCATCAACAGTGTGCCTCACCCTATCCGGACCCTTATGGATATATTTAAAGAGGTACTGAAATAAATGTGATGTGTTGGCAGCTTCGAAATTGATGTGGCAGGTAAACTTTCTCAGCATCTCAAGATTGTGTGGTACAACCATTTCATCGCCAGGATTCCTTCTTCTGTAACTGATGCGACCTTGATGATCCACTGTAGTTCGTTCTTGAAGAGGTTTTGGATATCGGAATCGACAACTAACTTCTCCTGCAGAAGAAGTTCTCTGACATGCACTAAGTGTAGTGCTTGTACTACTGCGATGCTTGTGGACCATACAAGCACGTACTAAGGTGGCATCTTCCTCCCGTGACGGCATTTCCACTGATATGACAGCATCTATATCAGCAGGAGTTATACAATCTGGACGAAATTTCAACAGAATGTGGGCATGAGGTAAGCCTCTTTTTTGGAATTCGATCACATATATCTTGTAAATGGGAGGACCTATATTAGGAAACATGTTGGATAACGCAGTCATGATTGAGGAAAGACAGGCATGGAAAACCCGTACCACGATGACAGGTATGTCCACCCATGTTTGGCCAGGTCGCAATCGCGCAGGGATCTCTGGCCAATTAGGGTTAGCTGTGACAGTGACAAAAAATGTGGGGTTCCCCATTACTGCAGCAATGGTCAATGCATCCGAGACCTGCTCTGATGACCATTGTCGACTTCCCAGAAAGGATGAAGGTAAGTAAATATTAGAGGCAGCATTGACATCTGTAGTTCCCATAAGTTCGGCATCCTCTTTCCTAATTCGAATTTGATTAGTTTTGATATATGCCAGTCTGCAATCGATTTCTCTGGTCCACATATCAACCATATACTCATTGGAGAGCCTGCCAAAGATCTCGAATCGCTCATCTCTGAGTAATCGACTTCGATAATGCCATATTTGAGTCAAAGTTGATTCTACATCCATATATTCATCACCTAAGTGAGCGAGATGCGCAGATGAAGTTCTTCCCCAACCCAAGGTTCCATGTGGAAAAAGCAGCGGATATGCAAGTGGCTCCCATAAACGACTGGTGGACCCTATTTGAAGGTTAGTATGATCCATTTTCCGAATGATCATAGACCTCGGAGAATAATTTCCCGCAGCAGTATTGTCCAAGCGGAGGATAGCAGCCACTTCTCCAACACCCGCATCATTTACAATGAGGTGTGCCTCAGGACAATTTGTAGAAGAAAGGGTTGACATGTGCAGGACTTCTCGAGCAAATTGATTCTCTCGTAGAAGCGCTGTTCTTACAGCATTGGTCCACGCTGCAGGAATTAAGTTCGCCCAATCCGCATGGGGCATCTCGGAACGACTCCAGCCATCGTAAAGTAGCCATCGTAAACCGGAATTATGATGCCCTGGTCTCAAGCGATGGTACACACGACCTTGTATTG
>KN837112.1:874175-890857 GCA_000827215.1 Sphaerobolus stellatus SS14 | reverse complement strand
CTGCATATTCTTATAGGTAGTATCTCGAGAAAATAGTGAAACTTACAGGACTTTGAGGCAACGTAAGTTTGTGATCTGCAGTGCTAAGTGCGTAGGCTGTAGATGGTGGTGGTACGACTCTAAGTTGTGACAGCCGCATTGGTTCTAACATTGTTCGAACCAGCTGAGTTCGTAGTTTGTAGAATAGCGAGTGCTAGCGACTGTTTAGCGAGGCTAGCGAGTGCTAGCGACTATTTAGCGACATAGCAGTCGCTACTGTCTGTAGGAAGCGTGGAATGCTATGGAGAAAGTAAGCGCCGTTGCCAACTTTCCTGATGTTGAAGATGCTCCGAACTTCATTGTATACTTTTTTCCTAACCATATGGGAGGCAGATTCCCTATTCCTGGTGGTATAAAATACCCAAACCAGACCAGGGAAGAACAGCAGCACCTGGGCCAGTTAAACTTTCCGCAACAATATTTACTATCCCACCCCATTGACGTTGTATCCTCTCTGCTTTCCATCACGGTGATTACCCTTGAGGCTATGCTCGTCGCTGCCAAGTCATATGCGTAATGGAATGATGTAGGGTGCATCACCATTGGTGCTCGTCATCCTATCGTTTTGACTTCGACCACCTTTGTGAATATGACTACTGAGAGCTGCTATGATTTCTGTGCCCTTGGATGCTTCCAGTGAGGCGGGTAGGCCTCGTTCGGCATCCAAGGCTTTCACCAGAGACGCGAATGATTTTCGAGACGGCTACATTTTAGACTCAAATGAGACTCCCGATTTGATTTTTGGACTTCCTAAATGTAGATTTTTGATACAGTGAAATTTGAGACTAAATGACAGCTGAGCTACACCGGGCGCTAGAAAGTTAGGCTGTTATAGATTAGTACTCAGCTATGACCAGACACGTCGTGTGCCCTGTGGGTTTTGACGCGGGGTTGTTAGGTCGTGTAAGGGAGACGGGCTCCCCGCACTGCGACTCTATTATTAGAAAAAAAGATATTCCTTTTATGATTTACTTCCGCTTTCTTCACACACCCGTGTCATCTTTGACGTTTCTTCTCCTTTGTATGCCTCTCCGATATTCCTCCCTATTCATTCCTTTATGGTTCATTTTCCTTATTTTTCGATGAAATTTCACAAACTTACCAATCTCCAAGCCTTTCTTGACTCACGTTGTATGTTTTCTGACACATTTCTTCCGTCATTTGATTCCTTTGTAGACTTTGTGCTCCGGCTTTTCCGTTCCTTAATTTGGTCTTTTCAGACTTTATAAAACCCATGCATGTTCGTTCCTAAATATTAGTGACCTGTTTTTCATCTAATTCTAGTGTGATTTCTTGAGTCTCTCGCTTATCCCTCTACTCTCTAATCTCTAATCTCCCCCTTATCTATTATTATCTTTGTGTTCGCAGTCTTGCGTCCCACGCAGAAACGGTCAACACTCACAGCCGACAGATGAAGAATGAAATTCAGCAGGGAGACTTACTGGTGTCGACTACCAGGAAAGAATGAATGAAACTGGTTATATAAACGGTAGACAACATGAGTATTAAAAATCACGGCGACGGTTTTCATTCTCCGTGATAATATTTGCTTTATGATGTGTTTCCAAATGATACGCCCACGAATCATTTTCCAGCGGTATATGGAAAAGTCCGTCGACAAGGACGATATGTATATTGAAATGCAAGTTTGACCGCTCTTCAATAGCGGGGACGGGTGTCGGCTCGCAATGCAGCTTCGAGTTTTGGATGTTGAGAATGGGCAGTCGGCGTCTTGCTTTAGATACATAGAAGCCCACTCTGCGCGTACCTCAAGAAGTGGTTGAACAGGTTCAAAGCAGGGTTGAGTCTACTGAAATACACCGACCGGCGCTCCGGACGGTTGGACAGCTGGAGCTGCAAGCGACTCTGTCCCTATCACTGGAGATTTTATTGAAATTGAATCGGCTGGGAACGAGCGGAGACCAAGACCAAATCAACGGAATAGATACTGTTGTGGACACCTCTCAGACCCGAAATAGCAAGTCGTATTTGGAAGACTGCTGAAATGAGCTTTAGATAAGTATGCCAATAAGCTGAAGAATTGTTGAACTTGTGGGCCTGAGAGTTATAACGTACAGTGACCTATGCGGGTAGCTGAAGACGTAATAATTGACACCGCTTCATGTTGCCCTCCGGTGTTCAAATATTCACTTGACGATTGCCTTGTTAGTAGGGAATGTCACCAAGACCCTGTGGGACCAATTAGAACCTCTTCAGTCATAACCATGACTAAAGCCCAGTGTGAACATGTTCTTAACTACCGGATGCGATGGCTACGGAGAAGTGGGGTTCAGCGGGCGGTCGCAGTCATTAGCGAGCTATTTTTGCAGGCGGCACTACCACTCATTGCCAGGAATCTCTCGGTTAGTTCATTGTAGAGTGAATCGTTACCACTCCAAGCGATATTTGAAAGCATCGCAACCGTACCGTGCCAGCCGAACTAAAAAACGGGAGACTTCCCCAGGGACTTCACAGGGACTTTCGACGGCTTTGAAGATTTCTGTGTATTTTCACTCTATAGTCATCATGTCTTAATGTTTAAACCGCTCATGAGACTATGGAAGAAGTCATTTTCCGGAATAAACATAACAAGTACGCCTTGAGTACTCCATACTAAAATGTCATCGAAATGCTCGGCACCATCCCTACCTAGTGCACTCGAGTAGCCACTGCTACTTAACTTCAATAAAGCTTAGTAGAGTTAAAAAATAATAGAACTGACTTGAAGAAGACTTAAAATTTGATTCAGGAACAATGCCACCCGTTCGATGGGAAAAAGAGGCTATAAGCACGTGGCACTAGTAACAACACATGACTCGAGATCGGAGCTGGCAATCCTTTTTTCGTAGAATTGCATAGATTCTCAAAGTCTTTTTTCTCTTTTAGTTTTAGCAAACTTCCTGAATCCTCGCATAACATCAATGAGTCAAAGAGTATATTACTTATTTATCTCTCAGGCTTTCCCCCCCCCCTTATAGTTAATAATAATTTTTAATTCATCTAAACCTCTCTGGGTGGAAATCCTCAGCAACTATATTCATGAGCTCTTATGTAGCTTTGCGAATTGTTGTAGTCCTTTGTGAATTGTTGTCGTCCTTTGTGACGAGAGTAGAACAAAGGTAACATCCGCATATAATTTCATAAGACTGACGGTACTGAGAGAAACAATAGATATTCACAGCTTGTAGTCACTCTTCACAGAACGAATAACATGTCAATATAATAACGGGCTTGTAAAATACGTCATCTACCTAAAACCAGAGTCCTCCGGAACCGTGCAGTACGCCAGAGGGCAGGAGGCGTTTTCTGGCACGGCGCTCGCCAATTGATTGCCGAGCGGTAATAATCAACTACAAACTCCGGTTAGTTCATATACTTATTAGCCCCTCAAACATCCACACGTAGGGTCCTTCCTTCCCTCCATGCCAGTAGGCTCAGATTCGAATCATCCCCCGAAGTTCGCATTCACCAATGATGGATACTTTGGAGCACTCTTGATTGCGGTTCTCATCAGCACGTTGTAAGCTTCTCTAACATCACTGGTAGGGAATCTTTATCACTGATTTGCTCATCACCTCAGCATGTATGGTGTATTGCTTGTGAGCTTCTCTTTTCCAGACCCAAACCATAACATCTGAGGATATTGGAACGTCAGTCAATGGTTGTGCGATATTTTAGGCTGCATGCAAAAAGAGATTCACGGGTGCTTAAAATTATAATTTGGGTGCTTATGTATGTCTTATTACGCTCTGGATTTCAACAGAATTGATCATGACTTCATTATATTAACAGATTTTTGGGAACATCGGAGACGATATTTACGAGTCACGAGCTCTACTATACACTTATCGACGGTGTCAAAAATCCGGACTTGTTTGATCGAATTCCGTTGTAAGTAATTTCCATTTACTCCTATTTTTCCTACATCGTAACATTCCATAACCTTCAGTTCAATACCGGCGAGTAGCTGTAAGGTTATTTAGGGGAAGTTAGGTTACTAACCGACTTCCTCGTTAATAGGGAGAAAGTGCATGTACCGTGAGTCCGTCTTTATGGCATGCAGCATTATTGATACAGTGTCAAATCAGTTTCTCTCTGCCTTCGTTTCTCAAATGTAAATAAACGGGCTTCCTGAATTGAATATTAATCTAATTTTTGTAGATTCTTTGCGAGCCGAATCTGGGCCGGTATGCGTTCATCCTACCCTATGGCTTCAATAATTCATGATAATTCAATTCATTTCCAGTTAGCAGGAATCTCGGCAGTCGGCTTCGTTTCATGACAGTTCCAGTTGTTCGTTACATCGCCGTCATTGCGTTAAGTGTTGGTAACTTATGCTCATTTTTTCAGATATTCCTGGCGTTACTCGAAGCCAGTAAGTGCTTACTTCAATCGCTCAGTGAGCATAAAAATATTAAAGCAAAGCCACAGGTGCTGGCTTAGGTATGGCCATTATTCATTCGTCAATGTTTCCTATTCTCTCGAGCTAATGAACCACATTAGGATTGGTTGTGCTCCTGTATAGTTATCTGAATTATTAGTCTTACAGATTTTAACAATATTAATCAGGGCTAAAAGCGAGAGATTTTCAACAATGACCCCTCAAGCGCTACGGGGTATCATAGTACGTTTCAGCCCCTCTCCAGTTGTAACCCTCGCCGAGTTTCGACTTGTAGGAAGTGACGATTGTTCAAGGGGCAGCTACTGCAGCATGTGATATTCTCATTAGCATTTCCCTCTGCTACATCTTCCACTCACATCGTCCGGGTATTAAAAGGTGCAGAGACCACGTGTTATCTTCTATTACATATTCGTTAAAAATAACGTCTGCAGGACCGACTCTCTGATTAACCGCTTAATAATCTATACTGTTAATCGAGGAATAGCCACGAGGTAAATTGAGTGTTCTTTCGCGACATTGGGACTAATCTGGATTGCATATACCCAGTATTTGTGCCCTTCTTGCTGTTTTCTTTGTACGTTTATCTCCCTCCGATTATATATATATATATATACGCTAATAATTTCGGCTACATAGTATTATTTCCTCTCGGGAACCTATTACTTGTATGTCCGTACATTCAATGGCTCCGGAATAGTGATTACTGACCGTAGTATGGAGTTTGATTCCACAGCTGTCAAATACGCATCGTACGTCCAAAAAGTTAAGTTCCTTTGAGTTAATAAGTTAAGAATACCATTGAATCTTAGTCTACGCTATCTCTGTGGTCAGCATGTAAGCTCCTGTGGACTTGCATAATTTCGACCGTACACTTACACTCGTTCCAAGCTTAACCGTAAGAGAAAGTCTACGAGACGAGATCAACCAAGCCTTCCATCTCTCGGAAATCCATATCAATACCACCAATTCCGATGCAACGGATGGAGGGGATGTTGTTGCTTCAGATTTCAGCCGGGCTAAGGAGGCTCAATCAGTTTAGTGGAATCAACGTTGGGTGTGGATCAGAAACGAACTTGGAATTCAACCTATCCTTTATTATTTATTTATTGTATCATTATTTTGAGATCCTCCATAAGTGTCCAAGATGCGGCGTGTAAGAACCAAATAATATGTGGAATAAATTACCTAGTGTATAACTATGACTGTTGGAAGAGCTAGGAGTGGGATTGACAGTGAGCCTCTGTGGCTCGATGTAGAAGATCCCACTAGATGCCTACGGTTGATAGATGAGTTTAGCGCCTTGTCTCAAAATGTGAATAGTTACAAATATTCATACGTAAAATGGGCCGAATAAATATACATTGGTGAGTAAATCAGCTAATACAGAACGCTACAACATAGATATAAGCTGGCAAACAGGTTCAAAGATCATACGACGCAAAGGAAGTTCTAACACATTGAGAGTGGGAGTAGGTATGTTTGTAGCTTTAACAGGATATCTCTTAACCGAGCCCTCTCAGTGTTACTATCAGGTAGATTTTTTTTGTGATTTTTTCTAGCACTCCCTGCAAAAAGAATGCAATAACTAAGCCAGAGTTTCCCCCCAGAAGTTGATTACATACTCAGAGACGGGGGAAATCTCTGGGAGATCATCCCCGCGCTTGCAGCGCGGACGGATCTCCGGGGATAATTAGTTTACCCCGATCTGGTCAGAGCCCGATCAGAACTGGGTCAGCTGTGTGACGATCTGATCAGGCTCTGACTCGAATCTAACCATGCTCTGACCATGTCCTGATTATGTCAGCAGACATGATCAGGCTTTTTGGATTTTTGCGACACGGCTCGTACTTGCAGCCTTTCAGACGTGGCTTGAACGCGTGAATCAACCGCGCGGTCAGCAGTGGCGAGGACTATGACGGCTCGTTTTTTTTTAGGAATAATGCAAACGCGTTGGCCCTGTGCAGTAAAGGATCAGAAGACGAAAAACACGTCGTAAGCGAGTAACGCACCCTATAGACGCGGCTTTCCAGACAGCATGCTCCGCGCCTCCATCGGCCGGCATATGGGCTCCGACTTTCCACGGCGATCGTACGCGGGTGACGTGCTCGTCGTATAGCAGCACTATCAACTTGGGCTTTCTCCGAATCGTCGTTGTCTTCTTCGTCTCCTCCACCGCTGCACTCTTCTCCTCCACCTCCACCTTCCTCTTGCGAATGACGCTGACTACTTCGGTAGATGTCGATGGTGATGCCTTGGTGTATTTATGAGCCATTGTCGCTGATGTGGTGCTGAAGGCGGTCGAGAACGCCGGCGCCGCCACACGTACGTCGACGGAATGGCTTGGATATTTTTGCGGTATTGAGCATCAGAGGTGCGTAGATCGGATTACATAGACATCGAATAGACCAATGAGTACTGGCAGCGATAATGACTCTGCCTCTGAGCTTGTCTTGGGTTGGCCTTGGGGGATGAGCACAATCACGTGTCCGTAACGCCCTCTGTTCTACTCCGCGATCCACCATGTCATTGTCAGTCAACACGTTACCCGCTGAACTCCTTATAAAGATATTCGAAGAAGCCTTGGGAATTGTAGACTACGAAGAGCCGCTCACAATACCCGGTACAATCCTCGATTGGCACCTCATCGTTGGCCGTACGGACCTCCCCAATGTCTCGCCCTACCTGCTATCGAATCTTCATTTCCATCTCAGTCTTATGGCCGTCTGCACTATGTGGAAATCAACCATTATGGACTTTCCTTAAATGTGGAATCGCATCGTGCTGACTCCAGGTTATAGCAAGTCCATCGATGCCATTTGCACGGCAATTGCACGGTCCAAAAGAATCCAGCTTGCAAGCAGGTTTTGGAGACCGGCATCAAGAAATTGGCATCTGATCATCGCAAAGCTCTGAACGAATTCGTAAGTTCTTATCATATTGTTTTGGAAATGGCTGAACTATTGCTGTAGCTCCGAGACTCCGTCTATGGAGACCATCGACGTGGTCTGACTGTCAACATCCACGAAGCGGCAGAAAAATTCAAGGAAGGATGCCCGGGGGCCAACCTGGGTGCAGAAAAAAATGCCCGAGTCCACACATGAGCTACGTCACGTCGCATCACATGTCAATTAGAATTGTTCAAAGCTCTTGTGCTCAAGCCTCCACCATCGCCTTTCTCCCCTCCTCCAGTTCGCTTTGTTTGTCACTAACCATGTTCAATAACCCTTTCACACTCCTGGGAGAATCGGATAGCTTGTCTTAAAAGCACTGCGGACCAACTGTTCCTGTAAATCTACCTCGCAAGCCTTTCCCTGGTGTCTGCATGGCTAGATGTTTTGTCTTTGCTGAAGAACTACTAAATATTTGCTAATTCTAGTGGTTTTAATGTCTTGTATCTATGCTTGTATGGTCTGTGTGCACTCTGGCTAGTTTGTTTTCGCTGCCTCTTTGTCGCCTCTCGTCTTGTACTGCTGCTGCTTTCTGCTGGAACACGTTACGGTCCTACTAGTAACATATATTCAAGAAGCTTCGATAATATAAAGACCTATAGAGTCGGTAGGTGTTCAAATCTCTGCTTAAATAACCATGGCTAACTTTGTTATTTTCCAGTTACTTTGTTGAGCTGGCTATGCCAAACCCCGGATAGCAACCTCCACAAAGCACAGTTAGGGTAATCAAGCAAGGTATTTGCATCTTAACATTATACTCATTGGGATTTCGATAACCGCTACATTTAGGTAATTTTGAATATATCTTCTCCGCAAAACACCGCAAATGGGTCAAAGCCAGGATGGATTATACATGCCGTGACCACTCACAACTGAGGCAAAAAACTTCATTGACAAGGCTAGTCCCAAGGTATTAAGTTCTTATTCCTTCTGGGCTTGTAATATATGTAATATATCCTCCAAATGACTTGAATATGATTTGACTATATTATATATAATATTGTGTGTATTTGCCTCTGTGAAGTGAACCGCAAAAGGAAATCAAAACTAATCGGAAGCGTCGGTGCGAAGCCCCCGCCCATCAAACTACTCTGCGGATTTTCGCAGATCCACCGGCGGAAACACAAATACTTGAAAATCCGACGGATTTCGCCCGTTTGTGGTGCGGACGTGTACAGATAGGGACCTCATATCCCTTAGAGAAGCGCCCGATCGTGAAATGGCCCACAGTTGTCCACAATGAAACAGTGTGGGAACTCCGCCGTTGTGCTGCGAGAACTGACCCAAAGCTCTCCACAATGGCACGCCGTAGGAACTTTCCCGTTGTCAAGCGGCGTCTGTCAGCTCACGCTCCTTCCGAGCAGATTTCTGTATATATGCTATTTTGATCAATAAATTCTTTTAAATCACTCTTAAATTCCAAAGAAAGGCAATAAAATACAGCAAAAATAGAGAAATAATCCATTCTGCTGTGATTATGTCAGCTGCTGAGTTTGGATGCCTGTGCAACGCTGCCTGTGTGCACAGAAATTTATTCCTGCCTTTCTTTGAGGTGTTTAGTTCTTGAACCTCTATTAAATATCTCTCTCCATCATATCTAAGGGCACAGCGCTGCTCATTCCAATTTCTGAACTCCAGGTTTCCTTCTGTGAGTCTACTTTTAGTTCTGGGGGGAAATTTTCACTGATTTCTGTTGATCTCTTGACAGAATTTATAAACCTGCTATCTTTTTATTTTATTTTATTTTTTATTTTTATTGTACAATCAATCAATAACCCTTATACAGGGTCTGGTTATCTGGTTAGTAGATCAAGCTTATTCTGCAATGCAGGATACCCTACAGAGGGATATTAGATGTCGGAAAGCACTCCCCTTTCAGTTTAATGACTCTGGTATTAATTTAGATTTATATGAATTTTTTGAATAATAACTCTTAATCAATCCAAATGTATATATTTTTACTTATCTATTTTATTGCATGGAAACATTAAAAAAAATTACTATAATTCTAGTACCACCCCATGAAATTGTAGCATGCTTCCACTATGTTTTTCATGCCAGCCATGTCAACATAAACCCCCTTTCTCTTAAAAGAAGCCGGAAGTGATGGAAAAACACCTACTATGAAGCCAGGAAGCTTGACCTTTACCATGTGGGGTTTACTCCACATAAACACATACTTTATAAATCATGCCAGGACAGTTGCGGATGGCGGTGCAAGGCTGCGTAAAAGCTAGGCAAGCTGCGCAGATTCTTTTCACATATCCTGCATTTCAAAGAAGGCAATGCACCAGTTTACGATCTCCACATGCCACAGTATAGCCTTAGCCTAATAAGTACCAGAAATTTTCCGCTGACCCTTTCCATGAGCTCAAATGAACTCGAGCTGTTAGATCTTTCTGAAAATATAAAATTATATACAAGTAGAGAGATTTCGGCTGTAAGTGCTATGCAGCTGCAGTCTGGACAGGTAAGGAAGGCACCCTAATCTTCTTTGGTTTCTCTTCGTTTAATATGTCCATAGCTTCGACGCCTATGGGAGTCGCAGATGGCCCTCACCATGTTTCTGCCCTTTTTTGCGACATCCTCACTGTGAGACCTCATTGACAGAGTTCCGAATTTATCTAAGGTGAATCCAAGTCTATATGAATTTAGGAAATGAAGGTTTATTTTATGGAAGGAATAATACCTTGAATCGATACCTAACAAACTTCTTTATTATCTGGGGTTGTCCCGGACCGGTTTAGCGAGCTCCCTTACATGCCCCGTTGAGCTCGATTACTTGGACAGCCCCTCTTATTTATCTTTCCTCGGATGACCGGCCTGAACAGGGTACCGCGCCCTCCTGTTACTCATGACTGCGTTATTTCTGAGATGTATAAGCCGGTCCCGCTTGGTCCCCTTTCCGACTATAGCGCTCTCCGGATCAACAAGTAGGACCCGTTGACTGTCACGAGAGTCTAGGATTTCACAACATTTCCTATAGTCAGAGAACGTATTTCAGTATTCCAGTCACCGGTACTCCAGCAACATTCCAGTTCCCATCTTAAGTAACCTTTAATAGTAACCTTTGGGGGCGCCCGTCGGAGCCTCCTCCGCCAATATGTTTGCACCGTATGGTGACAACCGCTCGAATTTAGTGTATAAAAGGATCGACTTTCAGCTATAGTATCCCCAGCTTTCACCAGCTACTACTATTCATCTACGACAGTTGTCATGCACTTTACTTCTCTTTTCACTATCTTGGCACTTTTCACCAGCACTTCCATGGCGGCTCCACCGTCGGTACCGTTTGATACTACCGTGACTTACGACAATACCTACGATAATCCAACTGGGAGTTTGAATAGCGTTGCTTGCAGCAACGGAGCCAATGGATTAGTGACCAAGGGATATACTACTTTTAATTCTCTTCCCAACTTCCCTTACATTGGAGGTGCGCAAGCAGTGGCGGGTTGGAACAGCACAAATTGCGGCAGTTGTTGGTCTCTCACTTATAATGGCAACAATATATATGGTAAGCATTCCTTCATCAACTTCCCTCTCGAAGTGCTTCTAAGCACTAGAGTTTTAGTGACCGCCATCGATACCGCCGGTCTTGGGTTTAACATCGCTCAAGAAGCTTTGGACAAACTTACTGATGGACACGCTGTGCAGTTTGGTAAATTTAACGTAACTGCGGTCCAGGTTCCTGCTTCTAAATGTGGCTTCTAATTTTTATGTGAGTTTTAAAATACTATAGTACCTTTATTCTTTGAATTGAATATTCCTCGTTTCAGGTCCCTGTTCATGATCGGACCGTCACTGTATTCGCAGCTCTTGTAATGTTGATGTGAATATATACAACGTTGGACTTTATTGAAATGCATAGCTGATGCTTGTCGATATATTAAGAAAAGCCTGACTAAAGAGCGTTCGTGAACCTTGAAACTAACTTGGAGTTGAGTAACTAACTAAGTCAGAATTTCCCCCACAGAGGTTGACAGTATACTGAGAGACCGGGCAGATCTCCGGGGATGATCAGTTTGCCCCGATCTGGTCAGAGTCTGATCAGAATTGGGTCAGCTGTGTGACGATATGATCACGCTCTGTGCGAGCTGTGTGACGATCTAGTCAGGCTCTGACTCGAGTCTGACCACGCTCTGACCATCTCCTGATCATGTCAGCAGACAGGATCAGGCTTGTTGGATTTTTGCGACACGACTCTTACTTGCAGCCTTTCAGACGTATCTTGAACGTGTGAATCGACGGCGACCCCTCGTCTTTTAGGAATAATAGGATCGGAAGATGAAAAACACGTCGTAAGCGAGTAACGCACCCTATGCACGCGGCTTTCCGGACAGCATGCTCCACGGCGATCGTACGCGGGTGGTGTGGTCATTGTATGACAGCACTATTGCCTTGGGCTTCCTCGGACGCGTCGTCTTTTTCTTCGATGAGGCTTTGGGGTATTTATGAGCCTTCGTCGCCGATGTGGTGCTGAAGGCGGTCGATAACGCCGCCGCTGGCACACTCACGTCGACGGGATGGCTTGGAGATTTTCGCGGTATTGAGCATCAGAGGTGTGTATATTGTACCACATAGACATCGAATAGACCACTGGTTTGGATTTCTTCACAATTGCAACAACTCATTTTGGTCTGAGTCATCTTTTACTAATAGTTCGGCCGCCTTCGCGATGATTTCCGACTCACGTTGGGTTATTCGTGCACGAAGTCTTAGCTTGTTATTTATATCTTCGTAGATCCGCATATTAAGATCTCTACAATGGATATTAGAAGTGAAGACACGGAGAGATGAAGGGATAGCTACACCAGGACGATATTTGAGGAATTGGACGATATCGGTTTCAGTTAAGGGCTGAACTGTACAGTATCGAAGGTATGGAGGCGGATAGGTAAAGTCATCAGCAACATTGGACGTTATCTTGATAGGTAAGGTGGAGGATGGCCACTGATGTTCCGTCGACCTCCGCAAGTAGACTTGCTTTCGTCCTTTTCCACATAGTGCACTCATAAGGGGGAAAGCCTTAGTGTGCATGCCGTTTCTCTGTAAGCTCGGACATCTGGACAATTCCCCCCACATTATTGGAGGATTTCTTTTGACGATATGTCACCTGGATGATGGATATGTCCTCGACACATGATGGCTCCACATTTATCTGGGCATGGCCGCAATGGGAACGTTGGAACGCGGGTCATCTATAAGATTGAGGCTACGTATGATAGCGATTTCGAATAATGTACGGGTATCGGGGTCGCAGACAAGGTTCTTCAAAAGCTTCGCGATTCGTTTTTCCTCGTCGAGACATTTCGATGTGTGTTTTGGCCGATGAAGGAATGGACGGAGGTGAGTGACGACTTTGAGGCATCTTCTGAGGAAAGTGAGCATACCAATGCACCCTTTGGCACTGTATCAACTATGTAAGCAATAGTTCCACTTCCGAGTGCACAGCTTATAATCAGGAACAGAGTATTCATCTCGAGAGCAGTAAGGGACTGATCTACACTATATATTCAGTAAGTTCCATTATAGTACCAATATGCCAGATGGATATCTTTGCACATCTCCTGAGAGGCGGTTCTGTCGCAAAATGATGATCTTCCGGGATATAGAGTGATATCAGTTCGATGATAGAATGCGTGAATATTCGACCAGGTAGCGGTTAGGTCTAGGTAAACACGTAGGGAACTACAAAAAAAACCTTCGTGGTTATACAGCTCCTCAACTCGGCTTTCTCCGAGATCACCAATTCTTGACAGGTTCCCCTTTCCTCGGACCCTCGAAGCAGTTGCTATAATTCTGAATATCAGCATCCAAAGGCACTTCCATTGCAGAGCAATTTTCGGACAGGCTGATCTCCGGATGAATACCGAGATTCTGGATCCCAGACCTCAAAAGGCTCTTGAAGGGAGTTTACTCGAGAAAAGTATGAGGCGTGGGAGATTGTGGTAACGGGAAAATCTGAAGCGTGGGAATCCTCGGCTGCTCGGCGAAAGCTAGTTTGGGATCATAGATAGGGCTCGCCACTGTACCGTAAACGGCTACGGCCGTATAGTGTATGACCGTTTATGGCACACCCTGTACTGTATCCGTACCGTAAAAAGAATCGAGAACCTGCCCACCGGAACGGTTACGGCCCGTTTACGGCCATTTACGGTGTACGGAAAATAGATACCTCTAAATAAGCATTACATTCGTCTCCGAGAACTTCCTGAACAGCAATTCGAGAGATGAAGCCTTTGCTTGACCAGCATCAAAGTGCGGATGGTGTCGGAATATATACTATCTCTGTAGAATAGGATGCAACGCTTGGCATCATCAATGGGCAGGCGTCCACGCGTATACATGTTTTCGCCCATGTAGACCTTAGAAATTGACACATAGGGGGACCCAAAGCAGTAAGCGGCAGAAATCCTTGTAGCATGGTAGTAATACCGTTATGTAAATGGTTTGATCTGAATTATCTACTTTTTCCCCAGTTGGCCCCAGAGTTCAATTCTGATGGTGGGTAGGTTCATCGGAGGGAAAAAAAAGCTGGGCCAAGTCGCTTTTTTTCTTTCTTTTCTTTCTTTCTTTTTTCCTTGAGATTAGTTTATACTGAATAAAAAAACTTTTTATTTTAGTTATGGTATAAGCATTGAGAGCAAGTAAACAGTACAAGGGAGAGCAAAGCTTTGAACACTAAGTGCACAACCACGTGGGAAGCCGCCTTACCAAAAAAGGGGCGCTGCATCGTATTCTACAAAACCAGCATTGCCTCTGGTGTCAAGCTTCAAACTCGCGTATCGGAGGGAGAGTGTCCCGGACCCCCGAAATATTTCGTTCCACAGCCACGGCACATCCTTAAGTCAGTTAATATTAGTCTCAATAGTAAATATACAATATATAGCTCACCTGGGATGGTCATAACGTCACGAGCAAACAAGTAAATATTAGGTGCCTGCCTCGCACCCCGCCATTTCATCGCATTGCACCCTTCGCATCCTTCAGAAAATTGCATCGATTTGTGGAGGCAGACATCATGGTGCGATGGACTTCACAGTATATTAAAACTCGTCTTAAGTACCAGAGAATTACGAGCTGACCTTGTTCCACATTTCTCATTAAGGTACATAATTATATTTCATGTACAAGGTCCGCCGAGATAGATAGAGGCTAGGAGGAGGAGCAAGCAAGCAGCGTCCCGCTCTCGTGCGCTCCAACGGAGGATGCACATGATCGTGAGACCCTAAAGACGTCGCCGGGGGTTCACCCTGCACGGCATTGTCACACAGAGCTACTGTAATTAGTATATTTATACACTTACTTACTGGTTGCCTTAAACCCGTATAGACCGTATCTACGACCGTAAATGGCCGTTTTTCATACGATTCAATACGGTCCGTTGGACAACGTACCGTCTTACGGTCGACCTTGCAACGTTGTCCGTCGGAACGGTTACGGCGCCGTAATACAGTGGCCGTATATACGTTCTATACGGCTACGGTGGCAAGCCCTAATCATAGGTGCCGGTGAAGAAATTCCAGGCGTTTCCAATTATTTTGGTGGTGGCCTGAGCTACTCATAGCATCAACTACGAGTAATCCATATGCAGCGACAATACACAGATTCTTGATAGAAGTCGACAAAAATATGGCACAAGCAGTACTCAAACTCAGTGATGATGCCACTTCTAGACACAGTGGCTGGTTCCCAACTACACTATCATACTGTATCCTTATAATAGCGAGTGTATTCTACTGTGCTCTCCGAGATTTTTCTCCTTCCTATTATTTCTGGGGCTGTACCGACAGAAGGCTGCAGAAAAATGTACATTATTCACGGCATTTAGATTTGATACGAGGACAAGTAGTACAAAAGACACCAAGGAAAGTGATTATGTACGTTTCAGACCCTTTTGGGTGAGAATATGTATGCAGTCGGCAGCAAAAATACACCATAGCCAATTGAACAGAGAGCTGACGGCGTACACATGGAAACCGAGTGGAAGCGTCCCCCGGATAGATGTCATTTGGTAAATCTCGACGTCGCGGTTTAAACTACATCTGAAAAAATATGTGGTCTATGACGATGATTTTCCATGATGAATCCAGACTAACACCAGTCACCCATTTGCTGCCAGTGTGCATTCCATGTAGCACGGCGAGTGAACAATATCCATTTTTCGAAATCATACGATAATCGAAAAATACTACAAAAAAAAAAAAAAAAGATGACATCAATCATTACATGCACACCGCTGTTTCTTATTTCTACGGTCCCAGTCGTTTAAAACTGATACTGTCCGCAGGCTTACTCATATGGCACACAAGCTTCGATCAAGTAGTAATATTATTGCCATTAACTATTCAACAATCCCCAAGCGTGAATGTCCGAGATTAACAACTGTGCTTAAAACAATTAAAGAGCGATAGGAGTGCAACCAAGGTTGATCTAGGGGAATGTCAGATAGGAAGGTTTAGATTCACCGAATACTTACCAAGCCGTTGAATTGATTATCCGTGCAGCAGACGGGTTGTTGAGCGCAGTCAGCTCCTGAGCTAACACCACTAAAATCGGCGAATGAGAATATGACAATTGTGAAGACAATAATAAGCTGACATGACGGAAATGGGCGTGCAACCTAAACCGACGAGGCCGGTGATATCGCCGACGACGATTCCGAGGAGGCCCAATAGGGAGCTGATGCTGCTGCTGGTTGTAGCCCCGGTGGTATTGCAGCACATTGCGCTACCTGCAGGAATAATCGTTCGTTAGTGGTTTTAACATAAGTGATGCTGTAAAAAACGCACCAGGATCGCACTGGCGGATGTCCTGGGGGCTCGGCATCAGGAAAGTTGGCAAACGCTATAAAGGCAATTATAGCCTCTATAGCGTCCATAGTGTCCATACTTTATGTACACTATGATACTGTCCATAGCGTCCATGGCAAATTGCTCTATTTTTAGTATGCTAGCTGCAATGTAAGCTATGGACGACTATCATAGGAACGCTAACGGCCCGTAGACTCAATATAGCCGATAATATTTTAATCCTTCTGATTTTTCGATTATTCAGAAAATGTTCTTAAATATATAAAATCAAATGGTTCTATTCATGTAAATATATGCAGTTAAATAAAATAAATACAGCAGAGATTTGAGACTATGCTACCATTTAGAAACTCAATGTACACGTACTGAGGCTCTAGAATACAGTAATTTTTGAATAATAAAGATCTCAGTACCTGCTAAAGGACAAGTACACATACAATAGATGTACTATCTGGAATTTCCTGTTAGTAATAGAGA
>KN837112.1:803228-838117 GCA_000827215.1 Sphaerobolus stellatus SS14 | reverse complement strand
TGGAGTTAAAAGAAACGTCTTTATTAAACTCCAAATTGTTGCAGGAGGATTTGGTGACCCTGAGAAGGAAGAAGGATCGAAGAAGCTTATAGACCTGGTGTCAATCCTTAAGGGTCGAAAATGAAGGGCGCCGTGATGTGTCGTCGGGAAGCAAAAATATGAGCGTCCAGAGATCTCCAGAGATAGACCTGTGATTCGAGTTGATTTACTGCAATTGAGAGCCATGATCGTATGCCCAATGGTATGGAGGATCGAGGAAATTGGAGGTGCCTATAGGATGTAGAACAGCTACCGTAGGTCATAATGGATGTGAATGTGTGTTCCTGATTAATTCGGAGAACTGCCACGACTGAGCTTGGCGCGTGAGTCGTCTCAGGAAGTAGGGCACACCCTTTTTGCCCATAGGGAGCGTAAAATAAGCAATTAAGTTCGATATGCAGGACGAAGTTGGGCTACAAGAAATAGCGAAGTTGGATTGCGGGATATAGGTTGTGGAGGTATGCATCGACATTGAACAGCATCGGGAAACCTACTGAGAACGCGTCAGAAGATAATACCGCGATTGAGAAGGCAGATGAGATGGGAAGAGGTTCGACGCAATTGGGAGATTTGAGACCCATGACCAGCGCAAACCTGAAAAGAATCTAAGGGCTGTCTAATCCCTGTTAGTCGAAGACGAGGATCGGACCAGTGAGTTCCGGACGAAGAACTATTGAATTTCTGAAGAGGGAGAGTTTTATTACATTTCAGATCTGGCTCGAAGCAAGTCGTACATGTTTGAGGAATGTTTCAAATATTTCACCTGTTGCTGCTAATTGATATCAAGAATCATGGAAATTAGTTATCCTCGCGAATTGAGTGCCAACGTTGCAATATGCAAAGAGCATGGTGAATTGGATAACGGCGACCGAGAAATAACGAGATTCACCGTTGGAAAAGAGCAATTTTGTGGTGATTAAATATTTGGTACGGACTCTGAATTACATTTGCTGACGCTTAATAAATAATTACGTTAGCAAGTACGTCTACTCAGCTAAGCCTGAATAGTATAACTCACCCAACAAAATATTTTCAAGCTAGAAACTAACTGGCTTTGGAAATCGTTTGAACGGTTCGTAAAACAAAAGATGTACGAGCAATTGTTGATCGCATTGGAATTATGGCTATTAATCACTCTAGAGAGGATTCCGAAATATGGAATGCTGACGCGGGTCTCTGTAAAGCGAACGTAAGACAGAAAGATCTAGAACGGTATCGCGACTCTTCATACCCTTCTAAACTACAACATATGTCATTATCTACCAATGCTATTAGCTACTGTTGTAAAAGGGCCGCACAGACTAAGGGAAGAATAGATTCTAGTTCAGCCGACTAGAATAAATCTATATAACTAAAGTAATAACCCTCATCTCACAATCAACGTGCATATATCGTGTGGGAACTGGTAAAAAGTGAATTCCAGGTTACCAACAAATTGTGCCTGTTACTTCTCGGATGATCTTTTTTCCTGGAACACGAATACAGAAAATTGTGGTCGCATCTATGCTCAATGCTCCCACGATGAAGGCTCGAACCCCTTCCTATCCACAAATTTGAATAGCCAAAACATTTAGATATATATACAACCTACGCATCAGGGGGAAGCTGAACAGGACACGGAAGTCTAGTGCCAAGGGAGTATGATGTTTATGGCGGTCTGCTTGATGTTACTGATTCACTGAATACTTACGAGAAGTTCTTCAGGTCTTGCCTTAAAGGAAAATAGGCACTAAATGCAAGGCACCGAAGGTGTCGCTCATAACCGAACCAGACGAAGTCAGCCGATATTGCCTTTCTAATTTTATATCTCCTACAGCCACGGCAGCCCTCCCTGTATGCGCTTCCAAAGGGGAGGGTTTTCTCTGCGTACCTATGCATTTGACTATTCAAAGGCCGTACTACACCTGAGCTTTAGGATGTATCCTCAAGCCATAAAATTGACAGCAAGAACCAAACGTCATAATCCAATACCCATTGTCTTAAGCTGCCGACCGTGGGGCTCCGTAGTTGTTGCAAGAAACGGTTCTTGGAATAATCACTCGAGGACTTGAAAGGCATCTGTATAAAGTAGTTTCTCAGATATGGGCCTCAGCTTTCTGATAGGATGTACATTAAATAAGGCTTCGACACACAGTCTCGCCTCGACTCAAATCTCGCTGACAGTGAAACTTTTAGGATAGCTTCCGAACCACTGACTCGTCTCAAGTTATCTGGTATTCATTGTTCCTTCTGTTAATTATTATGATATATAATTGAATAAAATGGGAGACTGACTTAATCGTACGATTTATTTACAAAATAAATATCAATTGTTGCAAGCCGGTCTATAGCTAAAGTATGGACTTCGCAGATCTGGCTAACCATTCAACGACTTTCATCAATGAATGATCGATTTCCGTTCCACCCACCTCCAAACTCGTCGGTGCGACATTGCTTCGATCCGCACCCTGCGTAGTCTCCACAACCTCTGCCTCTATTTGCTGCTTGAGCATACGCCTAAACCCCTACCGTAATAGATATTTTTCCAGCGGTTTCGCATCCGCGTCATCTACCAAAGACATCCGCCGCCGTTTCCGAGTCCTCTATTTACACTTGGCGAATTCGATATCTTGCTCCTCCTCTTGTAGCAACATCTCAGCGCTCCAGCGAAGGTCTTGCCATAATACAAGGATTATACTCGATGTTTTGTAAAGGAATAAGAGCGTCACTGTGAGCCTGAGACGATTGTGCACCCATGTGGGATTTTCACTGACTTCTTCAGACCACGAACAGCACTCGCTAGCGTCGTCATTATAAAAAATCACCGACGGATAAAACTGTCATATTCTTTCAGGCACTTGGCTGCGGGATAATGCGCAATGAGCGTGACGTCGCGTTCGTAAACGAGTATCCCAAACACGATTAACCACGACGGGAACGTCTCTGTATCGGCGGAACCAACCTGCCACGAAAAGACCCGCCATCCATCGATGATGAGGCGGATGGATGGGTCGTACTGCACTGCAAGAGATCCTAGCGAAGGTTGGAATTGATTTGATCGAGCACGTTGAGACCAATGACGACGGCTGGATGGATGGATGTAATCCGTACATGCGCCGTGAGATTGATACTGCGGTAGGCGAATGTTGGACTGGAATCCGAATGGGCGTAATCAGCGATGTCGGTTTGATATCCTGGGCCGTACCGGCATAGCAGGACTGCGATATGCACAACGCGATCTGCTGCAGGGGCTAGTAGAAATTCGCTTACGACCGACCTGGAAAGTGCTATTAATTAATTCAGTGGGGCAGAAATAAATTTAATAAATGTGTGTGTTACGCGCTCTCTTGCTACCGACCTAGGAAAGCCGAAGAAAAACCCGGCGACGTGCATCGCGATTTTGATCTCGTCTTCCCACTAGATGGAGGCTTCACCCTATGGGTAGATGAACATGTTCCAGAGCCTGACGAACGAGGAATAGTTACTTATTATCACGGGGTGTTGCGAATGAGGTTCTTTACTGACACTGTTGAATTAAGATGGGCTCGACGCGCCAGGGTTCTGCGAGAAGCTGCAGCTGAGTTTTATTGACATAGGGTTGAGGGTGGAAGAATGATCGATATCTCGGAGAAGATTAATGACTAGACCATATTTAAAGCTATTAAGTGTACGATCGGAAGATGCATTACTCTAGACAATAAAACATGGTCAGAATGGCACCTAAGCCACTATCGCGAACTTACCAGCCATTCGCGCGGCATCGTTAACGGATACACCCAGGTTTGACGCATAGCCGATAACCTTTCCCCGACTACATTCATGAGATGGAAGACGGTCATCGCAAACTAGACAGAAGGGCCGACTGTCGGTTAGCGTGATGATGGTTCGATGATCAGAGCGTGGATTTCGATGACAAACGGGGACATTGCGCGCAGTAGTGTAAACTCAAGTCAGGCAATTAAACACCTAACATACACATCGACTCACAGCCCATACACCTTCCTCGCATTCTCCCTCGCAATTTTCATAACCCTCTCGACTGTCACGCATCGCCCAGCCCACCCTTCTCTATCCTAACCTGCTGCCTAGCCACCCGATCCACCATCCAAGGAATCATCCCTTAATTGACATCTGTGCCTTCACGCACCTTCTTAGGTCGTTAAGGTGGGTGTAGAATTTGGAAGGAACAGAATTAAAATGTCGGTCGGTCTCGAGTAGAATGTGCATGGGGAAGGGCTCGCCTGCGAGGTGAGGTGCTTGACGAGGAGCATGGAGAGAGAGTACTCCGAATCATCCGTTATGTCAGCTAGGGACATCCAGCGAGACTCAAAGCAGACATTGTTCATAACGTACCTGATATACCAAAGTAGAAATTAGGGAAGTGCTCAAGCAGTCGCAGTGCCATCTCCAGCGTCACCGTGTAACATGGCATATATATCTGTAAACCAATAGTCTTAGCACATTATATGTGATGTATACAACACAGAAAAGACGTACCGGATGGTCCCTCGGAACCTCCGTCTTCAGAATGCGCTCCGTGTCCTTACCCTAGAAAGTATGCAGAGTA
Organism: Sphaerobolus stellatus SS14; assembly: GCA_000827215.1. NCBI lineage: Eukaryota > Fungi > Basidiomycota > Agaricomycetes > Geastrales > Sphaerobolaceae > Sphaerobolus > Sphaerobolus stellatus. The sequence continues at coordinate 833,532 of KN837112.1, read as the reverse complement.
AATCGACGTTCCCAACCTGACCACCTGCCGCAGCTGTCTCGCAAAGACATTCCACTATACATGTGGAGGCGCAAATCTACTCGCATAATGAAGCCCAATCATGCCCCAACCAACACAGCGCGGATGCTGCATCGCTTCAACACTATGGATACACGTTAGTCGAACCACGACACAAGATCCAATAGAACCGCTCACGTTTCTTGCTCAACATGATCAATATACGTGTCCGCATAAAGTCTAGAAAGAACTATAAACTCGCGCTATGCTCGCAATAGAGAACGCGGCTTTCGGATTTAACCCTAACGAAGCAAGTCAACCAACCCGCAGACCCAAACAATCGACCAAGCTAACCCAAAATGAACCAGTACCCCACCCTACCCCATTTCGCAACCCTTTCCTCCTCCTTAACAGCCGAATCCGCGAGCTCCTTTCAGACCATAGACTCCGGAACCTCGTCCCACTCCCACACATCGACGATAGCACCGACCTTCGCCTCCCCATACAAGCCCCGCACGAACGAATGTATATATTTGAACTCGGTATCGGGGTATGACTTCCGATAGCGGCGAAAAATCGAGGTCAGCTCCGTATGCGTGTCCACGATAGGGGTCCCGGGTGCGGCTGGATGCTTGAGGATTAGGAGCTGCCATTCTTTGGGAGCCCTTGAGCGGTTCCATCGAGGTCATCAAGAGATGTACTCGTGCCCAAAAATAGTAACCGGACACCACCAATGGCGTTTGGGTGTGGAGTCAATGAGGAGTGTCCGGTTGCTTTTTTGGGGCACGAGTAGGTCAAAGAGCGAAAGGACGGATGTTTACTCGCTGTGCTGAACGTTCAACGTTCATATGTTGACCACATGCGCGGAACAAAGAGACCGTGGTGGAGTCATGCGTCACGTCACTCTCGCGTATGAGTTATCGAGCATTTATTTATTTAATTGATGGTGCTACTCTAAAGGACAACACAAGGTGCAAATAGGTGTGTATTTAGAGGAGGATTTTAATTCAAACATGAGAATTATAAAGAACCTTTCCCTACCAGTCGTAACTACAGTGAAGATCTGGCTTTCCACTCACTCAAAGGAATGCAATTCCCCGTAGGCAGATACGAAGGAGGATACCTTACTCCACCAACGCCGATCGATTCTTCAGCTATGGAGCACAGAGCCTTGACTTCGTCTTCCGTTAAGTTTACTTCGGGGAAAATAGTAACATAGTACTTGCAATTAGGATGAGAGGCGAGGATCTATACCAACGTGCTTTGGCTTGAACTGAGTCCTTTCTCCTTCGCAATCACGTGTAGCTTGTCAACGACAGCCAATGATCTGGGGAAATTTTCCTCGCTAAATAGAGTGTATTTAAAATGCGAAACTTTTGGTTGTGCCTGACACTGATGCCATTACGCCGTGACATCGCCGCGCCTGATTGCTGAAGCTTTTGGCTGTGGCACCGTATTTGTCACATTCTGATCGCCTGCGCGATACCTCCTCAACGTCGAGACCCGTTCCCCTACACTACGGTAGGCGGGAAGCCCGTGGATGGATTTCAAAATAGCAGGCGTTGTAAGCGCTATCGTCACACAAGCCCGTGGTTCAATTCCGAGCTATGCCAGTAGTTTTCGATATCCCCATCATAAAAACAGCTCTAATAAATACGATAAAATATTGAATAAATTCCGGTTAATATATAATCTTATTATAGTAGCTATTTACCTCCAAATGAGCTCAGAGCCTGTTGGGAGTCTCCAGGATAGCGAAAACAACTTTACTCCATCATATTCCCACGCTCCATGTTTGCGAAAGGTTCGTGCTTCTGTAACTTCATATGCTCTCTCCATGGTCCAATCTGTTTCTCATCACCCCCATTCTCTATAATATCTATGTTTCTTGAATGTAGATGATGCCCAGTAACCGTCCTTAGGATTTTTTGCACTAGAACACATCGTGAGACTAGTGGCCGGTTAGACCTAGGACTGCATTTCTCAGAAAATCTCGCACAAGTTGCTACATCCTATACTCCAAATCCAAACTCATAGTCATTTTGAGCTTAAATAAAACATTCATAGCAAGCTTTGAGCTAGCAGCTTTATGCTGTACACTTTAGATCAACAGTCACCAGAGACGCCCCCAATGAATAACTTGTGTAAAATTTTAATCAAAATTGCGCTTTCCACGCGTTCGAAACTCTAATCTGAAATCAGATTTTCGACTAGTCAGAGTTCGGAACAAAAATACAATTTTTACCTGAGAAATCCTAGTCCTGAAATAGGAGTCCACCTGTCAGAAATCGGCATGAAATTCTGATTTTTGCCTGAGAAGAAAGCTGATTCTGAAATCAGTGTTTGGACTAACCAGAGTTTGGAGGGAATTTCTGGTTTTCTTTCTTTCTTTTTTTCGAGGGGAAAGCTGATTCTGAAATCATATTATCACCCAGTCAGAATCCAGAGTGAAATTTTGATTTTGGCTTGAGTACCCTGAGAGAAACGCTGGTCGGAAATTAGTTTTTTAACCAGTCAGAACTCAAAGCAGAATTCATTTTTTTGCCTCTTTTGGATTTCTGAGGATGCAAAAATTGGATATCTCACTGCGGTCTGCAAAAGTTTGAATTTAGACTTGCATTTCACCAGCTCTAAATTTCGATTTTCGCTGAAAATTTCCTGTCCACAGAATCACAATTTACATCGTAATCTCAACATGTTAAAACACTTATTTCTGGCTAGCTTTCCTCTTGGACAGAAGTCAGAAATTCACTCTGAAGTCCAACTGGTACGGAGCCCAACTGACGCCAGGTCAAATATTTCTCTCAGGCAAAATTCAGATTAGAATTCTGACCGCACAAAATGTAATTTTGGTTAGAATTTCGCACGGTCTAAAATCGATAGGGTCTCTGGTGAGTGGAGTAGTTGGATAGCCTAGCACCTAAATACTTCTTAGTCACTACCTATTGTGAGAATAGTTAATTTGCTTTATAATAAATCAATTCATTCGGCCTGAATGCATGTGATTGTGTAAAGATGCTTCAGCAGCAACAAAAACTCTAACAGCTATAGCCTGGCCCTTGTGAGCTTTACGTCCACTACTGGACCTACTAGTCACTCTGAGAGTCGATTCTCAGGCCTGTGAGTAAATTATAAGGCAGAATGCATTGCTTTCAGAAGCGTCCAATTATTTCTTCAATTATCCCTTTGTGCTTTCCGGAATCTCAGCTTGCTGCATGTCCTTGGGTGATTCTGGGGTCCTAATGAATTCATAAGCTAACCGGCTTCCTTTATCCAGGAAGACCTAGATTTTTTAGATTTTTTTCTTGAGCATAATCGTATATTACAATCATATATATATATCGATTTTTTGCCTATTTATTACGGGTCATTCTAGAGGGAGAAATCGTAAATTACTGGCCCTAGCCCAGGGCTTGTATGACATTAGCGCTTACAACGCCTGCTATTTTGAAATCCATCCACGGGCATCCCGCCTACGGTATCCCAACAGGCTCTGAGCTCATTTGGAGGTAAATAGCTACTATAATAAGATTATATATTGACCGGAATTTATTCAATATTTTCTCGTATTTATTAGAGCTGTTTTTATGATGGGGATATCGAAAACTACTGGCAATAGCTCGGAATTGAACCACGGGCTTGTGTGACGATAGCGCTTACAACGCCTGCTATTTTGAAATCCATCCACGGGCTTCCCGCCTACCGTACCTACACGCCAACAGCACAAGAAAAAAATTATACTAGCTTACATCGCCCTAAAGCTTACCCCAGGAAGAAGAATCCGAGGGGGCTTGCCTCCCAGCACTCCTCCCGGGTATTCCAACTGGCGTGCTAGCCACGGTAGTTGTGCGAGAGGAAAGAACTTCTAGGCCACATTCAGAAATATGTGGCAGAAAAATCGATCGGGAGTACTTGGCGGAAATGACGGAGAGTCAGTGCTAGTGGGCTTTCAGATGAGTATCCGTCTTTGCAGCTTGTTCTTCCTTCTGATTCTCTCTAGGTTTACCCAACACGAGGTTCAATGTCTTATCAGCGCTTTTGAGATTCCTGATCCCTTCCGCACTCATACCGGTCACTGTTTTCCAGTCATGGAAGCCTTTGGGAAGTTGGCGCTTACGAGCCTAAGGCTCCACTCGGTAATCAGCGTGACCGGCTTGTCAACACTGATGTTGAGTGGAATCAAAACGGATACTGTATCAGGTACAATCAAAATCTCTGAACCAAGAGTTTCGCATCCCCGACTTCTAAAAAAACGAGCTTTAGCGAAGTTATTTTTAGTACGAGGGTTTTAAGGGAGGACACCGTATGACTTCGATGCTGATCCGTGCCTTAGGATCTTACTAGTTTGGGACGTGAAAGCATTCGCGTATCATTATCTTTCTCTCTCCGCCCTCCTTATTCGCTGTCTTTTGATTTTGGATTCATTTTTGCGTAATTATGCTTACTGTCGTGATTCCTAATTAATCATCTTGTCCTAGTCATCGCATTATCTCCCTCTTGTTTCCACGTACTCTGCTATTCTTGTCCGTGTGTGAAAATCCTTACACCATCCTATCCCCTGCCTATATAAAGGCACAATCTGTTCATTTCAGTTCAAACATCCGTTTTCCCTCTGCCCTTCCTATTCGTTGTTGTGTGATTTGGCTTTCTTTCTGCATAATCATGCTTATTTTTGTGGTCACTGCTTATTAATCTTGTTTTAGTCAACTCATTATCTCCCACTTGTTTCCTCATGCTTTGCTACTCTTGTCCCCATGAGAAAATCCTTATGTTATCCTATCCCCTGCATATATAACCTAACTGCTCTTTTCATTTCGAACATCCATCTTCCCTTTCCTCCACATTTCTCCTGTACAAATGATAGAATAAGCATCCACTACATACTTTCATTATAGTTTTCGGCATCATACATATATATATACAGTTGGACATCCTTTAACCCATACCCTTCAGGAGATGCTCTGAGCTATGGGTTATGAGAGGTTATGGATTATGAGGAGTCTCTTTCAGTGCAAATGTCACTTTTGGGAACTACCCAAAACTATGGGTTAAGAGAGGTTATGGGTTATGAGGAGTATGGGTTAGGAGAGGTCCGACTGTATATTAAAATAAGAAGGAAGTCGGGGATTGGCATGTGCGCCACTACAATTTTAAATACACTCCAGTGTTGATAATAAGATCAATTTGATCAATTTGTAGTCTCTTCAATGCTGTGCTCCAGAGTGGTCAGGATGCCAAAACAGGTGAAATTCCCTTTTATGGCTGGTGGCCCTTTGTCGGACACCTCAGCCGTGCCACATTGCCTCGGGCTTCCCCTAGCTGCTATGCCGTAAGGAGCAGAATCATTTATCCCCAGTATCCTGGCATGATACTAACACACCCTTCTTGGGCGTGCAGGCGGTATGTTATTTAGGGCCACCTCCGCCTCTACCGCCCTTTTACATATAGAGGTGTTTCCCACCACACTTTGATTGCACTCAAATCTTCCGGTAGATGGAATTATACTTCCAACAAGTTGGATCCTGCGCTCAACTACGGCATCATTAATTTTTGAAGCTGAGAAAGCGGTGCATCCAGCCTCAGAATACAGATCTGGACAATGTTGGTTTTTTAGCTTCTAAACTTTGACACAGTCCAAATATACTCATTAGCATAAAGACTTGTACTTTATATGGACCTAAAGCAGCATAATGCAACTCAGAGAACTTTCATCAACTGTAAAAGGTCAGGTAATGTTGTGCTCTGTTGAATTGGAAGAGTAAATCCAGACTCCAATAGTATCCTACTGTGCTATCAGCTATCTGCACTCTGAGAATCCTGGATATCACATCATGATGCTAAGAAATGTGACAGATGTCCTGGTCACTTTAATAGACTCTGAGCTGAAGTACTTTTAGATTATGAGTGCACTTCCTTCTTTTGACTCTGCCAGATGTCTCCAAATTCTTGAAATTATGTGTTAAGTAGTGCTTCGAAAAATCGTCATTCACATATGCTTACAGAGCGAGAAGTCAGATGGTGCTGTCAATGAGTTGAAAATGACTTGATTTTTGAAATATCTGACTTCTTATTCAAGACTTCTTCTTCGGAAGCAAACTGTCCATGGTGGGTGATACATTTCTATCATAGGGAAGTGTCATATTTATGCCATTTAAGGTTTAAGGTACTTAAATGTACCATAACTGGATAGCTTACTCCACTTAAGGTGGAGAAGCACGTTTTCAAGAATCTCGCTGTGTCTGACTCAGCTTACTGTCGAAAAGTATAGAAGGGCAGGAGAAATCGACCCATTAAAGCATCACCCACTGAATAAATCTAGGTACAGTAGCTAAAATGGGTATTTCAGTAGAAATCTTAGTATACGAGTAATAATAAAATAATAATGATGCCAGCCAAATATAACATGTATGCACATTGAACTCTACCCCATAGGCAAATTGATGAGATTCTGGAGTTTGGGTATTGCATGCCAATATTTCACAGCTAATATTCTATTCTGATGAAAAGGGTGCAAATAGTTTGGAAGTATTCCTGCAGAAGCAGATTACTGATTTCAGGAGGTTCATGTTGGATGATGTAGAACAAGGTGTAACTTTGGATGTGTTGGAGAGACTTGGATGATGCAGTCTTGGCTTGGGACTAGGCCCTGTAGACTAGTATGGGAGTATTCCCATGGAAGCAAAATCGTGAATTCAAGGGGTACATGTTGGATGATATAGGACAAAGTGTTACTTTGGATGGGTTGGAAAGATATGCTGGTCAGTAGCTCAGATGATGCAGTCTTAGCTTTGGACTAGGCCTGTAGACCAGTTATGTCAAATGCAGCAGCAAGCCATATGCAAGCCATATGTGACAAGGTGTCACTGCTCTCAGTGTCACAGTGGCGGAGGCGGCCATGAGTGTTTGTTTGCCTTGGTGCTGACGAAGCATGGACTAAAACACTTGGCAAAGGTTCAGGGAACTGAGGGAAGGGTTCAACAGGTTCCCTAAGTTCCCTAAATTATTGAGCCTAACCACTCAGCTCACCATATCACTGGGTATCCTTGACTGGTGTGGTAGGGATTGACTGCATATAGGTGGAAAATCCTTTTTCATGTGCTTTCTTATTCGTTTTATATTTGATTAAAAATTCTATTTAAATATTATCATATGCATTTAGATATACTAATCATACAGACTCGACTCTTGCATACAAAAACACCAACTCTATAGTTCAACACTCAACAATGACCTGGCCGAATTATCACAACTACACACTCCCCTTTGAGCCAAAGATTCAACTCCTCCAACATTTGCTCATCCACACATATGCAATTATCAACTTTATCACTCTATTTGATGGATCCCAGGAAGATGGGGTATGATTTCACTTTTATTTTATCCATTTTTCAGTTCCTGATTTTTACATCCGCTATTTTCATCGCATTTCCCCTACTCCCCCTTTCCTCATTTGCCTGACCACCTCCGGAGCTTTCAGAACACACTGGAACATTGACTACGACACATACATGAACAATTGAGGATTGGGAACCCTCAGGAGCTTTGTGGGGGGCTCAGTTCAGTATTCTGTGACATGGCCAGATGGGTATCTGAGACTTTGTGATCGGTGCGAAGGATTGCCACTTGGGACGGCCTCTTTACTTTTATCCATCTATCCATCCATTGATTTACTATGTTTCTTTATCTCTGATTATCATTCATCTTGATCTTTCACTTTGGAATTTTATAAATTCTCTGTATATAAACTTCATGTTTTTCATTGAATTGAATCATCTCCTGATCTCCCTCTTTATATCTCTCATATCCTGAAGAGCACTTTTGTTAGAAGCCTGAGTAGTTTTCTATTCAACTTAAAAGTATTTGAGCCAAGCAACTGAGCTAAATTCTCAATCAAGCCATTCAAAACACTAACTGCTGTATTTCGAGCAGTATCAGTCATTTGGGATTATTTCTATTGGAACATTACCTTAAAATAGTCCATAGCCAGTCATATCAACCCTATATCTGATTGAATTCACTAAGTTTATCATTGCACTATCTTTGGGTTTGCTTACCCATTCACTGTTCTAGCTATCTTTCGTCTTCCAATCTCGGATAACTGTTCTCCTTAGGTCCGTGTGACTCAACAACAGTAGTGACCACCACAGGGGATTGGTTTCAATGTTTTATGGCTAAGTTTCACTTATTCTATCAAAATTTCTGAATTTCTACATATTCTATCTTACAGCATGTCTGGAGAAGATTCTGATGCTCAACAGACTCTTGTCACTCACATCAAACCTATGCTGGTTCCTCATTCAGCTGGAGCACCTGCTTTCGATGGTCATTATGTTCATGATTTCTTGAGCACTGTTGAAATTTTGGGAAAAAAATGCTGGACTGACTTTAGCTGAGCTTCCTAAACACATTTGCCTTATTGCACTGACACTATTAAAAGATCTATTGAATGGGCCGACAAATTTAATGGAACAAACTGGGAGGCTGCAAAAGTGTTTCTTATTGAGCTTTATGAGTCTTCTGATCAGGGTCCTATGGCTTCTACTGATCAGATTTGAACATACACTAGGGAGTCAAAAAGTAAGACAGACTTTGTTTGAAGGATTGACCTTGATAGGTATCATCAAGATTTTCTCACCATTGCTGGACAGTTCAAGAAATATGGTATTATGGACAAGAAAGAGATGGAGTTGAAATTCTTTGAAGGTTTGCCTAAAGGTATTTGAGTCTTCATATCCAGTCAGCTTCTGAGTGAAAACAAGGTCACAATGAAGCCTCTGTCAATTTTGCAAGTTATTAAGATCATCAATTGTCAATTTGACCCCAACTGTTTGGGATTTTTAGAACTTGATGAAGTGGTAGATAACGAAATGCTGCCACCCGCTAAGCCTCTATTTATACCTTCTAATGCTGCTATTGATTCGTCTTTTTCACAGGCTCTTACTGTTAAACCTAAAAGTGATATTGAGGCTTGTCAAGACCCGATTCTGTTATCAACCTCAGACCTCTGAGCTTGTATTCATCTTTGATTTCTTTTATTGTTTTATGTTTTTTGAATATTCTATTCATCTTCGGACCTCTGACTTTACTTTCGCTCTATTCATTCGTTCTTTATCTTTCAGACCTCCATTTTCTTTATCCTACTTAACTCTCATTGATGCCAAGCATTGCTTATGATTTCATGTGTTTATGTTCCACATGACTTTTATGTTATATTCTCATTAGCCTCTGCTTCATGTTATCACCAGCCAACCACATTCATTTATATTCTTTCTTTATCTGTGTCACCTCTGTGACCCTGATTATTACCCCATTTATCCTCAGGCTCCATTTAGTATAAATAGCTGCATTTGTATTATAGTTCAGTAATCAGAAATCCACTTCATTATTCTGTTAACTCATTCCAGCCTTCATCTGCCTATCTTCCCTCTGTTCTACTATACTCAGTCTCTGAGTTATCTTATTCCAACTTGTCTGGGACAACTGTTGGACTCCAATCCTTTGTTCATCTGGACTTCATTCCGAAATAAGGACAACACATATGATTAAGGGCGTAATACATAAGTTGAAGCCAAGTCCTTTCAGTTCATATCATCCGGACTCCAAATTACTTACTTTGTTCTATTATATCCAGAGTCCAAAGTGACATCTAGGTATCAGGACATAACAAGGCTCTAGTACAACAGCTCAAGCAACTGACAATTACTCAAGTGCAGATTTTTACCACCTTACAGTCGTTGAGTGTCAGACCATCTAATTCTATGACTAACACAGGTCAATGCTTTATTTGTGGTTTGACAGGCACTCATCAGTTGCACCCATGCCACTGTCCTGAGATGAAGAACCTTTTGAATGAAGGGTTAATCAAATTTGATGTGGACAAACATAAGGTATACACTATTAGATGGATCTGATTTACCTATTCTTTCAGCTTCAGTGGGCGGAGTAGCAGAACACCTCTGTCAACAAGCATCTACCAAGATGGCATCAATGTCCAACATTTTGCTCATGTTCAGTGCTAGCCAAGCACTAGGCAGTCAGATTATAGGTATTTCTGCAGAGGACTACAATCAATATTTGGGAAGTGCAGTCACGAGAACAGGGTGTGATACTTCAAACTGTGTGGAGCCCTATAAATGACCAGAATCAACAGACAAACCACAAACTCTACTAGGTGTGGTGTAGAAAGGACCCACTAATATTCCTGCATCTGTCCAGATTCTAGCTACAAATCCACCATTGAAGCCTCAAGTCAGCATTCCCCTGCCACCACTGATCAGCACTCATGAAGAATGGAAGGACAGCCATGGCAACAGGGATGTAACTATGAAGGATGATTTGAAGCAAGGCCCTCAGTTTCATTATATGTCTGATATTCAAGAACAAGCCTCAGTAGAAAATATTGAACATTTTATTCTGGACCAAACAGTATCTTTATCTTTACATGACATTTTAGGAGTTTCTCCAGCATTACAAAATCGGATTCAAGAACTCATGAAAACCTGTCATGAATATGTGACGAAAATGGGTGAGTATGATCTTTATTCCCTGGAGACTGAACAACACTTATCACAGAACCACATCGCTTCAACATCAGAGGCTCAATTATCTTGCAAAACTCTCTATGTCCCGGAAACCAACGAATTTCAAATGTTTCTAGTTCAACACTCCAATACAGCTGCACCCCAACTTTGCAAGTGATTAGCAATGACTACAGGAATTTTTCTAGCTAAGTTACACAGCCATACTTACTGTGAAATTCATGGTAGATTGTAGATCAGAGCTTAACTTGTTTCCTGACAGGCTTCTATCTCTTCCTGGGGTGACTCTTGACTACAAAGGCTCCAAATGGTTGCTTAAGGGTGTTAACAGTGGTCCTGGTCAGCTTTGAGGATGCTCAATGGACACAGAAATCGAATTGGGCAGACGTCAATTTGACCATCATTTTTTTGTCACTCAAGAAGACATGACTAACCATGATGTTATTCTAGGACAACCATGGCTCCAATGGTATGCAGTGTGGATGGATTATGATAAAGATGGCATGATGACCCTCCAACTATGGAAGGACAGCAATTGCTCTCACTGACCCACAATCTCAGTAGTACTTACCCGACCAGACAACTCACAAAATGTCATTGCTGGAAGCCATGCACACCAAGTATCTGTGGTCCAAACATCAGGTGTGTGTTGGGTTGAAGAAATAGCTGATGAAGATTTTTAGACCAGGGCATGCTGCCTAGCCCCACAATAAGCATGCCCCGAAATACTCTCAGGTGTTCTATACAAGCTTTAATAGGTGATCCTGCATTTTCAGAGTATGATTCCTTATTTCCCGTGGTTCCACCAGAACATTTTGACTATATATTAAAGTACACTAACTTCGCTTCTATGTATACTAATCCTATTATTACTCCCTGGACACAACACGCCTTCTGTGAACCTTTGAACATCTTCTCTGTCAATGCAGGCAAGAAGTACAAACCTGTTGAACGCAAGGTACGTCCAGTACCAACTTATATGCCTAATCCAGCAGCACAGCAATTCCAACTTACTCCACTTCCTTTCTTTTCTCCTCCCCCATCCCATCCACCATCTATCTCGAAATTCATACCCAAGGAGTGACTTACTCAAGAAAGATTTAATTTATTGCTTGGAATTATCAAGACAGGTTTGCTTTCCTCAGATGAAATTAATTTACTAATGTTTGTGGTTATTAGACATGAAAAAGCCTTCACATTACTTTTTCAGAGAAGGGCATTTTCAAATCAGAATATTATCCTGACTACAAAATCCCCACTATCAAGCATATACCCTGGCAATGACCTCTAATCTGCATACTCAAGGCATTAGAAGTAGAAGTTCAGGCAGCTATTCTGGAGCAAGACGCTGCAGGACACTTCAAGCCTACTACTTCAAGTTACCACTCAGCCTTATTTGCAGTTCTCAAGAAAACAGACTTGGTATGTCTTGTCTTAGACTCACAGGATATGAATAGTGTGGTTATCAGAGACACTTCCTTACCCCCTTGCATTGAAGACTTCACAGAAGAATTCATAGGTAGGGCTATATATGGTTGCATTGATCTACATGCAGGTTATGACACAAGAATTCTTTCTATCAAATCTCACCCATTAACGACCTTCCATTCAATTTGTGGACCAAAGCAACAGTGTATGTTACCTATGGGCTATACTAATGCTATGCAGGAATTCCAAAGATGTGTCAACCATGCAGTGAACGAGGATCAACCAGAAGTCTGTGGAGTATTTATCGACAATGCCAGCATCAAGGCCCTTGTTCAACATATGACAACCAGCCCATCTCTGAAAATCCTAACATAAGACACTTTGTGTATGAATATGTGACTAACTTTGATAGGATCCTTGCCCATTTCGAAGCAGCTGGAATAACAGCATGAGGACTGAAAACTATGCTAGTTACATCCACTCTCGAGATCGTCAGTACTGTAGTATCTCTCTAAGGATGGCATCTGGATTCAGGACTTATCAGCAAAATTCTCAACTGGCCACTCTGCAGGAATGTAACAGAAGTATGAGGCTTCCTCAGTACTGCAGGTTGTGGTTGGAAATGGATTCCAAAGTTTTCTATAATTGCTAAGCCATTTACACTTCTTACTAAGAAAACTGATCACAACTTTGAATTCACAGCAGCAGCTTGTGAAAGTATGGAAACACTCAAGAAACTTGTATTGCAGCCCCCGGTGTTAATTTTGATAGATTATCAATCTGCTAAGTTAATTTCTCAATTTCCTAGAGAATCTGACAAAGAATTAGTAGCTGTGGCATTCGATGCAGCAGCTTTTTTTGGACCAGGATGGGTCATTTATCAAATTCAGAAGAATTTGAAGAAACCCACTATTTACAGTTCCTGCACATTCAATGAAACTGAGACTCACCACTCACAACCTAAGGCTGAACTCTATGGTATTTCTCAAGCATTCAAGCAGCTTCGACATCATATTTGGGGTATTAGATTTAAATTGGAACATGATGCTAAGTTTCTTCAAGAGATGATTAAGTCTCCAGACCTGCCTAATGCTCCTATGACCAGATGGATCACATATCTCCAATTATTTGACTTTGAAATGAAACATGTCAAGGCCGAACATCATAAGCCACCAGATGGGCTTTCAAGACAACCATTTTCCAATCCTGATTTCGAAGAAGAACACATGGAAGCTTTTTTAGACAATTTCTTGGAGGCAGGATCAATTTGGCACTGCTCTCAGACATGACAGGATGACTCCATAGCCGAGAAAATTTATTCTTCAGCAGACATTAAGTTTTTGCTCTCATCCATCATGCTTCATATCTCTGTTAGGGCTGATCATGGGTGACCCTCAGGTGCACCCTCAGGTGATACCTGCAGGTATGTCAATTCACTTTGGGGATACCTCCACCCTTACAGGTGGACACCTGCAGGTAACAAATACCTGTATGGGTGGTTTCTCACAGGTACCTGTCACAGGTGACCTGCATGCACTTGTGGGTTATCTGCAGGTTACCTGAGGGTTATCTAGGTGATTTCATATATATATCCACTACTACAGGGAGGGGGGGATCCCTATTTGCTATCCTGGACTCATATTTAACAAGTATTTCCCTTGCAGCATTGAATTAACACAAGTTTCAACATATTTACAAAGCAAGATCAATACCTCCACCCTTATGGGTATTTAAGTGCTGGGTACCTGCAGGTGCACAATACCCTTGATCAGCCTTAATCTCTGCCCTCAATCCTAGATCCCCACACATTTTTCAAGGTCATTACCTTATAGAAGACCAAGGACACCGGGAATCCAAGGTATATGCATCCTTGATGCATGCCTCAGCACTGGCAAACAACATTTATGTTCCCTCCAAACCTGTGAAGCTCAATTGCGAAGACTGGGAACACCCCTATGACAACTCCCTGTTCAGTTATTCACTCCTTTGTAACAGCACGGATCTGAGCTATACGGGAATGGAGTTTTACAAAAGGCATGTCCCTGTCAAAGGTGTGGATTCTCACTGTCTTTTAGGAGGCGAAATCTTTTCCCTGCTAATCACTTATTACGAATGGTCTTATGACGGATCACTCAAATAAGATGCGACTAATCCTCAGTATATGCACTCGTTCTCGGGCAAACACGTCGATGCAGAGGAGTGCAACGACACATCGACTCGCCCGAGGGTATCACATGCGTTGGTCACAAGTTCGGTGCCAAGGATCGCGATAGAGCAGAGCTATGGCAGCAAGTCATGTCATTCTTAAAGGATGCTCTGCTTCCGGGGGGACTGACTCCAGAATCAAAGGAAGGCAAGAAGTTCATGAAATTCGCTAATCGTTTTATGTTATATCAGGGCAATCTATACCTTACGCCATCGAAAAAGGACGAGAAGCAACCACAACTCGTTATCATTGACAAACAACGTCGCTTACAGCTTCTAATGGCAGCCCATGATCGTTGTGGACATTTTGGGCGCGATGCTACTTACAAACATCTACTGGATTTTTATTACTGGCCAAACATATGTGACGAGGTCGCATACTACACCCGCTCCTGCGTTCCATGCCAGCTCAATTCACAGCACAAACCTATTATTCCTTTCAACCCCACTACTCCCACACCAGTATTTCGTCACTTTTTCCTTGACTCTATTCACATGCACAAAGGATATGGCGGTAAGAACTTTATTGTTACAGCAACTGATTCTATTTCAGGGTGGCCGGAAGCGCGAGCTCTCACGGCCCTCGACTCTAAAGGTGTCGCGAAGTTCATTTACGAAGACATCGTTTGCCGATTCTCACACCCGCCACTCATTACAGTCGACAATAGCACAGAATTCAAGGGCGTATGCGAGCTTCTTTTCGAGCAATATGGCATAACTGTCATCCTGTCCACCGCTTACCACCCACAGGGCACCGGTATTGCAGAACGACAGCATGAGTCAATCATGAACGGCGTAAAGAAATGCGCGCATACAGATGCAAGTAAGTGGCCTTTATATTTTCTGCTTTAATATTCCTGAACACTGCCTATAATATCGTACCTCAACCGATAAAAAAACCGCGCCGGGGTCAGTGTACGATGAGGGCGTGGCTGAATGGAGAACATTGTCAGCGAGCGGAGGATGTCGGCAGTCAACCCTGTCAACTCCGACCAGCTGTCGCAGACGATCTTCACGGACTTGACGTTGGGCGCATCGATGAAGGTCTCTGGAAGACATCGCCAGTGTGGAACGTTAAGACCTGTAACGAGGGAACAATGCGACGTTGGAACGGGAAGACAGTTGACTGAATTCCAGTCGGTACGTGATCGCGAGCTCCGCAGCCAAACGAAGAACTCGGATCCTGGGCGCCACGCCCTCCACGATAACATCCAAACGATTTAGCCATGGCTGGTTCTCTGGAGGCTTCACGTAGACATCTATCAGAGCGGATTTTGAACGAAAGATTGCCATCCGAATGCATCGATAGACTTGCTTTAACCTGAAGCTAATACGATTCGATTCCATGCTTGGGGATAATTCAAAATAATTGATTTCCACAGGGAATATACCCCCGTAATGGTGAGATGGAAAGGTGGATTCGATGGTGGATAGTCATCAGTATCAGCGCGTGGATATCAAGAATTGCACTAGGCATTTTCAGCGACACTTCATAGTCCGCAAGACCCAAGGCTTCTGGCAAGATTATTCTGAGTGGTTCGGGGGGTAACATGTGGATCGACATATTGTGTGGACTTGACATTGGGGTTGAAGTTTGAAGCAAGTCGGATGTGTAGGAATTAAAGGTTAGATTGAGAATCGCTCCCACCTCAACAGGAACTCCGCCGGACACCTGATACAATGGTGTCCTTACTTGCATTTTATTATTCAAACTGATTTCTGGGGTAAAAGTAGGACTGTTTCATATCAGAGAGCAAGATCGGTGAAGAACTTAACATACGGTATTTGAAAATAAAAATGAATAAAATTACGGAGCTACGGTACACTTTCAAAGGAGTGCTTCTCATTATACCTGCCCATCCTTGTACACATCAGCCAAGTAAACGGGATTTTCATGCTCCAGGATAAGGATCGGCTTATGATGATTTAGTAAAGGACATGACCGCCAATCACTGATTGGAGTTGCTACTCGATTGTTACTGTTAGATCCGATCGGGCCCAGCCCAGCTCTGCCTCAAAAGAGTAGTGGCCGGTGGTATGGCTCAATCTAGCGACATACGAGAACCAGCGGGTCACGATGGAAAGCGGTTGGAAAGTGTCAAAGTTCTCCATTTGCGTACAATGTGCATTAATCCCTATAACATCCTCATACCTCCTTTCCTGGGCCCAAAAACTGTCACTCCCGTGGCGCAACAAAAACTCCTGTCCCTTTCCTCCAATTGGCATCCCTGTCCAATTTGGAAATTTTAAGCATAATAATGGTATCCAACATCAAATTCACAGTCCAGGATTTCCCCTCCTTCCCTAACATCAGTAAAACATGCAACGCGCACTAAACTCCGCATAGTGCTAGGTAACACTAGGTAGGAATAGGCAATAGCGGATTCACTAATTGAAGCTAGGAGTCGGTATAGAGATTACATAACCCTACATACCACTGCCTATCACTCCTAGCACAGGCGCTAAACGGATCCTGTGTCAACTTTCCTGATGAATTTGAAGTATATGGATATTCGAGGGGCCACTATATCCGCGGATTTCATCCCATTCCTCTTGTTTTCGCCTGAAGATCACCCGCATCTGCCAAGTTTAGAATGTCTCGTTATGCACCACCATGGAACTTACCCCACTCCAGAGTTTGAAGTTGCATTACAGGAGACGGTTCTCGTCTCTGCCACTGAAAAGACGTCAACGTTGCATTTCAATATTAATATAGTCCTTGTAGAAGGATTCCTTCACATCTCGCTTTGGGTATATTATTTGCAAACACATCATAAGGCGACTCTTATCACGGAGAAAGAAAGCTGTCGACGTGAGTATTTCTTATTCACTCGTTGCCTCATTGGCTGATAATTTATCTACAATGATTGTTAACCTCAGTCGGCATCTTGCGCTGGATGCGGCGGTGGTCTTGTCAATGCCGTTGAAGGTGCATTTGATCATGTGAAGATTGGAATCGAGGGGCTCTTCTAATATCTTACCCTTGTCATGTTCATGGATTAGCACTAGATAATTAATGTGTGATAATTGGCAGTTAAATTGACCTTCTATTCATGTTATTGCATTGGGACGATAATTTTTGGCCAGACCCAGGTCCCAGTCAGGATACACACTCATAATGGATGACTTGCCGTAGACTTTTATTACATGGGTGTTTTTAGCGTGAGAAATGGCCAAGCACCCACAGGTGATCCGCTCACGGCCAAGAACCATATTTGGCAATATTTCCTTTTTCGCCATCCTGACCACTCTGGAACACCATACTTCAAACGAGTATGTATATACTATCTTTGTAGAATAACATGTAACGCTTGACATCATCAATGCGCAGGCGCCCGCGCGTATACGTATTGTCGCCCGCGTTAGACCCTAAAAATTGACACACAGAGGGATCAAAAGCGATGATTAACAGAAGCTCTCTTAGCATAGTGGTAATAGCGTTATATCTCTCGCGCAGGTTCTCAAGGAGACGCGCATAGCTTTTTTTCGGCCGACTGGGCAGGAACAGAGCAGAGGAGCAAGGTGTGGAAACTCAGCATGATAGTAGCAAAGCGCATGTAATTATCCCGCATAGGGCATAGCCCTCATGGATATAAATGGAGCCAAAAAAATAAAAATAAATAAATAAATAGCGTTATGTGAACTGTTTGATCTGAACTATCTAATTTCTCTGCAGTTGGCTTAGAGTTTGATTTCGGTGGGGAGCAAATTTTTTGAGGGGGGAAAAAAGAATTTTTTCTTGAGATTAAGTAATATTAAGTAAAAACCTTTTTTTTTTTTTTAGTTTTGGTATAAGCATTAAAAGTAAATAAACAGTACAAGGGAGAGCAAAGCTTTGAATACTAAGTACACAAGCGCGTGGGAAGCCGCCTTACCAAAAAAGGAGCGCTGCATCGTATTCTACAGAACGAGCATTGCCTCCTTCAAAGACCGTTCGACTGCCCAGCGAATGTAGGATCGCTTCGAATTATGAGTAGGATTAGACGGTGTCTGGAAATCTCTGGCTCCGAACTTCGTTGCTAGAAAAATTTTCGAACGAAGACCAGTTGTGTTGAACCATTCTCCCAATAATTCTTCCGCTAAATATGTGATATGAGTCGAAGTTCAATGGGAGAAGCGGGTATGGAGTAAAATACAGTGTAGATCGACGCAAGTCGTTTCGATAGACTCTGTGGTATGATCACCCACTGCCGTCGACGGTGAAAGAACCTGATACCTGGCGACCAGAAGTCTCCCGGATGATCAGAAGCGACTATTCCAGATATTGGATGGTTGACTGTGTACCCATCGATGGAATTTCGCTTTCGTGCTTTCAGCATTGTCTGATAGATCTCATCCTCTGAGGTCTGGTTTTGATCGGTGTACCTCTGCAGTGCAGGGATTCAACTGTAGGGGTGTGTTAATAGCACATTCAAACATATTCAAACAGAATTGGTGACGAAGCTGATATATATATAATGGTTTCTAATATACACCTAGGTAATAATTTCGAGTTTAAATTACATTTACACAGGGCGAGCCCGAGGACTCGCGCAGCATCAGTTTGCCTCGGCGTCGACGAGGCCGCGTCAACCTCTCTCCCTCCTTTCTCCCGCCGCCGCGCCAGCTCTCGAGTTCGAGATGGAGCCGGTGGCGTGCTATTGGCAGCCACCAGAAGGCTCCCTCTTTTAGGATCACCCGGGACGGCTACTTAAGGGAGAGAGGGTGATCCGCTGCTCTCCTTGCCGCTTCCAAACCCTCCGCGCTAGGTACGCACCTTCGCATCAGAGGACCCCGCTTGCTAATCCAGACTCGCAAGTCTTTCGCTTTTCCTCCTGCCTCTCCCTGTGATAATCAATTCATTTCGCTTAACCACTCTATTACACTCAAATATTTCCTCATTGTGCCTACAATTTTCGCCCGCATTCTATCCTAACAACTCCTTTCCGTTTCCTCTGTACTTCAATCTCTGCCCTGTATCGCTGTATTGGAAGCTCATCATACAGCTTCGCTCACAACCCTCTTCAACTTCCACTAATTCACAACAATCACCACCATGTCCCAACACACCGATTTCGATTCCGCCTGGCTTAAATGTTCAAAGCCTATACAACTCGTTGCCAACTCACCAGATATCGTCTCCGAGCTCTGGTTCAAATCCGCGCCCCTCTCTCGCAACTTCGCCAACCGCGTCGTGCAAATCCAGCTCTGCACCGACTCGCATGACCAAGGCTGGGCCACTGTCAAAGCTCAGGGAAGCTGGTCCTGGTTCGACATTGTCATCCTGTCTAATGCGAACACCGATGTTCCCAAGCACACCAAGGATGGCCACGAGATGGCGTGGAGGAGCCATGCGAACCAGATCGGGCAGGATACGTCGACGAGGCACTTTGGTCTCATTTTCGATAGGCAGTCTGAGCTGTCGGCTTATGCGAAAAAAGGATATGTGATCGCTTGTGTCCTTAGCGAAGGTGAGTAACTGATTCCATTTCCAATGTGTATATTTTTATTTACATGTGCTTTTTTCAGACCTTTTCACTCCGCAGAAATGGACTCTGACCTCGGACAAGGTGCCCAAACTCTCGCAAGAAATCCAAGACGGCGCATACACCTTCACCGCCTCCACAGGCTGCCTCGTTCAAGCCACCCACGTGACTCTGCAATCCAAGATCTGGTTCACCACTCCTGCACTCACCTCCGAATCCATCCATCCATCAGCTTGAAGCAGTCCAACTCTTCACGCGATCTCGTTTCCAACGCCGTGACAGCGAACCCGTCAGTGCTTCCATCGCACCAGGCGACAGCTTTAGCTGGTTCGACATCATCGTCCTCGAGAAGCCCACGGACACGGTGCCCAAGGTCGTCAACGGCGTCAGCTTGGTCTGGCTTAGCCATGCAAATCTGGTAAATGATTTCGGGGCTGACGCAGCCCCCGGTCAGCTCTTTGACGAGAACTTGATCAACGAGGAAGACGTAGAGCAGAGGCATGCGGCTGGGATACTTAGGCATACTAGGAGCGCACTTCAGGTGGTTATCATTGGCTTTTTTTCATGAGCCGTCAGCTATGTTATATCAACTGACGCTGCTTTTTTTTTTTCTCAAGCCGGGCAATGCCATCGCTGTTCGCGTTTGCGCCCAGTTCGAAGGCTGGGAGAATTACGCCGAAGCAGGCAGCTCAATCCTTCCCATGTCGATCACACTTAACAAACATCTCATTGGGAGTCGTCGCGCCCATGATTGCAGAGGTAAATGCGTCGAAGGCGATGCACACGACCTCCCGGGGATATCGTCTCCAGCTCCTAGCCATGTCGCACTCATCATCTTCCTCTTCTCCCAACACCGACACCATCAAGGCCTCAGATGAAGAACCTTGGAAAGACTATAGACCCGGCGGGTATCACCCCGTCCATATCAGCGAGACGTTCAGCGATGGACAATACATCGTCGTGCGCAAGCTGGGATAGGGTCATTTCTCGACTGTTTGGCTGGTCAGAGATACGAAGTGCGTTTTATTTCCTCATACAGACGCTTCATTTGATTCTCAACAATTGCGTATCGTCTCGTACGTAGGCTAAATCGGCATGTTGCACTCAAGTTCGTTAAATCAGGACCTATGTCCACTGAGACGGTACTCGACAAGATAAAGCACCTCCAGCGTGTTGTATCGTCATCTTTACCTCCGAATCCACCTCATCCTGATTGAAGGTATGTTCCTAGCCCATTCTCGCTCCTGTACGTTACTCATCATTACCATCTCCTTGCAGACACATCCCAGGTCTCCTAGACCGCTTCAAAAACGTCGGTCCGAACGGCACCCATGTATGCATCGTTTCCGAAGTGTATGATGGAAACCTTCTCGGTCTCATTAGGCGGTATCGAGTACGTATCACAACCAACGTCCTCAGTCCCCAAGTACCTCGTATATGGAGCTCCACGGGCGCCAGGTTAAGAACATTGGATAATGAGTTTTAAAATCATTGGGTATTCAGTATCGGGCTTGGATCAGTTGGGTGGGGATACTTACTGGGGAGTCAAGGGAACCTCCCAGAAGCTCATAAAAATGATGTAATGTGTTCTAAGAGCTTTATTCCGCAAGCAGCAGCACTCACAGTCGATGGGAGGACACTTTAGAGGTGGGAAAATAATTCGCGAAATCTCACGGCGTTCGCGGTACCGTCGCTTCCTGCCGAAATTAATACCATCAACTTCATTCGGCTGCTAATACAAGCGATGTCAGGTAGTCTTATCTGTGTAGATATAGTAACTTTGGGACAAACCTACTTACATAGTTTTTCCGCCAAGATTTTATTAGTGGAAGGGTACTGTCTCACATATCGCAACTTCGAGTGCTGGCATGCCGCAGACTGCAGCCTTGGAGAAAACCGTTGGAGATAGATGTGGGTGGTAAAAGGAGTAAATTCGGCGATATTATATAGCCTTGAACTCTTAACTCTTCAGGCTAGAAAGACATAATACTCGGTGGGTTACTTGATCTCCCCGATAACAGCGTACTTGGAAACGCTGTGAACTTCAAAGTTCAGCGGTGATCAAATACACAAGCTAGCATGATCTTCGTTATTTTCTTAAATATTGTTAGGGTACCTCATCTGTAATACTTATCTTCGACGTCACGTGAGTCTTCAAAGGATCTACACCAGAAAGGGTCATGCGCAACTCTAAATAAACTTGTCATAAGCGTGAAGTTTGATTGGCATAACAAACAATGGGAGCTGTTCTCGTCAACGAATGCTTATTTCGATTTGTTGAAACTGAAGGTACGAAGTGAGGGCAAGAACCTTAAAATTTTACGAAGGAAAAGCGCTCTAATATACAGGAGTGAATTACCTAAGAGCTTTTATAAGTACGATGAAATGCTTCCGTCTATACGGTAACTCAGCGTTGCGCATATTATACGGAATTCCAACACGATTCGCTGTGAGTCGACCAGAGCGCCACTATGATTCTGGCTCCGCTTGAACAGAAGGTTAGGTGTGATGTGACACGTGACGGCGCCACATTTGCAGTGTCCTCATTGCGATGAGCGACGACGAGGACTTGAAACGGTGAGCTCAAAGCAACATTATAGAGCCTGTATTGACCACCTGTCCAGTGCAATCGCCCTCAGCCTCGCAGAATCAACGCGTCCAGCAAAGAATACAGCGGATGAACCGATTGTTATCTCGTCTGATGAGGAGGACGATCCACCAACTGCGAGACGTCCAGCAAAACCAGCTTCGCCTCCAAAGCACTCCACATCGGCCGCTGCACCACCTCCGATCGCCGTTTCCCAAGCTACATCCTCGTTCCTCTCCGAGCGTGCCCAGCTCGAGGCTGCGCGGATCGAACGGCTCAAGGCTCGCCAGGGCGGTACGGGGCCCTCTAACCCACCAGCGAAGCGTCAGCGGGAACGGGAGCGCGACCCAGACGATCCCTTTGTGAGTTCTGATTCGGATGTCGCGCGACCTCCAGCGAAGAAAGTCAAGCCTGCCAACGCTCATGCCAGCGGATCTTCGTCTAGGCTTAACACCGCCAACACCAACGGGACCGGCGATGAGGGACCATTGTTCTGGGATGGGGAGCTGAGGCAGACCGCGAACAAGTATGTGGATAAGGAGAAGGATGGAAGGGCAGTGTTTAGGCTGTCGGAGATTCTGGGCAAGGTGCGTGTTCCGTTTGGTTCGTGTGCGTGGCATTTATTTTTTTGTTTGTTTTGAAGGAATCCGACTTGAAGTTCGTCATCATGTCGTCGTACGTTACGGACCTCGCGTGGATCTACTCGATGCTCCCGGCTGAAGTTCCCGTCATTCTCGTCGGGCAGCCCGGGCAGGACGGGGCGACGTCTGTACATAACGTGCTCCCCAATTGGGTCAAGGTTACGCCGTTTTTGAGGGGCGGACGAGGTGCGATGCATATTAAGGTGCGTTTATATTCAATGGGCCGTGAATGGTTGATTAATTACCTTTTAGTTGATATTATTGTTCTATAAATCGGGGCGGCTCAGGGTCGTGATCCCGAGTGCAAACTTTGTGGATTACGATTGGCGGGATATCGAGAACGTTTGTACATTCTCGATTGTCCATCGTAGCATATCGTAATTTGCCTTTTACAGTCCGTCTGGGTGCAAGATGTCCCTGCGCGCCCTAAGGCGATCCCACCCGATCGGAAAGCAGACGACTTTGGTTCACAGCTTGAACGCGTACTTCAAGCGTTGAATGTTTCGCCTGGATTATACTCTATCAAGCAGGATGTAAGTTGTTTGATAATCGATATTTATTACGCTAACGTTGTTATAGCACCCGGAAATCCCCTTCACTTTAATTGGCGACTTGCGTTCCAAATGGGATTTCAGCAAGGTGATGTTCCTTCTCGATACCCAAACCGCGTATTAAATTATTCGACGTACAGATTAAAGCCCAACTAGTACCGTCTATCGCAGGCAAACACGAAGGCTGGTCGTCCGTTTTGCGCGTGGGGCATCCGCGGCTTATGCGTGTCGTGCGGCTTATTGGTGCACGCGCGGATGAGAGAAGGGCTGATAAGAATGGAAAGGGGAAGGAGAAAGCGGTGGAAGGGAGGAAGATTGAGCTGGAGTGTCAGGTGAGTTTTTTTTTTTTTTTTTTGGATTATCGTATTCTTTTTCATTGGCCTTGTTGCTAACGATGCTCTACATATCCTAGGGCTCCTCAATCGGGAATTACACCCCCTCATGGATCGACGAGTTTTTCTGTTCCGCACGCGGGGCCAGCGCGGAAGGATGGCTCGACGAGGGAAAAGGCCGAAGAACTAAACGGTTAGATAGGCTGTTTTCGCAGGAGGGGTGGAAGCCGTGGAGGACAATTAAGGTGTGTCATGTTTGGTTATAATATTGTTTTGTTGGCTGAGGAGTTTTAATAGATTCTGTTCCCGAATTTGAATACCGTGATGGAGAGTCAGTTGGGGATTAATGTAAGCGATTGCATTGTGTGTTATTTCTGTTTGGGGATGATTTATGTGATTTTTTGGGTAGGGCGCAGGGACCATGTTTTGTCAACGGAAAGTATGGGCGGCGCCGAAATTCCCGAGCCCGTTGTTTTATGATTCGAATAGTAAGCGTGGCAAGGTGCTGATGCATTCCAAGGTACGTATCGTTCTTATGGTATCTTTGGTTGAATACTAATGAATTGGTTACGGTCATTAGATGATTCTCGCTACTTTTTCGGACTCCTTGGCTTCGGCATCGAACGAGGGCTCATCCTCATCGAACGGCGGAACGAAGCTGGGCACGAGAGCAGCAGAAAATGACGCTGATCCTGATGAGTCGGTGACGGAACCTGAATCAGACGAGGAGATCCAGCAAGTCAATGCGGAGAGGGATCCGAAGGTGTTGGGGTGGTTGTATGTCGGGAGCCATAATTTTACGCCGAGTGCGTGGGGTTATTTGAGTGGGAGTGGCGTTACGCCGACGTTGAATGTGCGTTCTTTTCTCTTTGTCAGGTAGGCTCGGGCTGATAATTACGTTGTTGTAGATAACGAATTATGAGCTGGGTGTCGTTATACCGATTACGAAGAAGGAGGAACTTGAGGAGTGGCCATGTTGGGTGAGGCCGCCGAGGAAGTATGGGAAGGATGATGAGCCTTGGGTATGTTATTTTCTGTCATTTTATTTTGTGGCAATTTTAAGCTTATGTTGTGTGGTAGATCCAAGAAGATTATCTGTGATTTTTGGACTGTATAGACGTGTATTTTGTAGTGTTCTTACGGTGTTCTTCTGAATACGCACTTGCTTGCACCTTGGGTATGTTTTATTTATTTTCATTTGTGTCGAAGTTAGGCTTATGTCGTGGTGGATCCAAGACGGTTATTTGTCTTGATTTTTGAGCCACATGCGTGTATTTGCATTATTCTTTCGATATTTGTTATATTAGCTATAAATGCTTGATTATTCATATGTTTGAATTACAATCTTCCTCTAAATACACATTTGTTTGCGTCTTGTGCATCATTTAAATAAATAAATAGTCGATAGTTGATACATGGAAGTGACGTAACACGTGACTGCGCATGTGGCCAACGTGTGGTTGCAGCAGTACTTTAGGCTGGGACCACTAGTCCGATCTGTAGGATCGGACTGTTCGCCACCTACGCCAAGCCTTACAATCTGACAATTAATCTCAGCATGGA
Organism: Sphaerobolus stellatus SS14; assembly: GCA_000827215.1. Classification (NCBI taxonomy): domain Eukaryota; kingdom Fungi; phylum Basidiomycota; class Agaricomycetes; order Geastrales; family Sphaerobolaceae; genus Sphaerobolus; species Sphaerobolus stellatus. The sequence goes on along the minus strand of KN837112.1, from coordinate 808,225 downwards.
CATCCTCTGAATATCATCTCATACCTTCCAATCGTACCAATTGGAAGGTTTAGACCTCTCCCTTCCAATCGTGCCAATTGGGAGTCCATCGAGATATTCTTCCGATCCTGCCAATCGAAAGTCTACCGTGTTGTTCTTCCGATCGTCCCAATTGGAAGGATAAGTTTTTATACTTCCAATCCTTCCGATTAGAAAAGACTATGTTTTATTCTAGTCGTTCCTTTCCTATAAATTGATATATTTCGAACAGCTACCATGTATGCTACTGTATAAATGCTATATTGATAGCTCTAGGCATCCAAACCACTCTAAAGGCTAAATACCGCCCTTGGCTCAGCCAGCCTAAGTCATAGAACTAGATATAGAAGGTGAATCAATAATAAGTACCATTGGAGATTAATATTGGTTAATGTATCCGATTCTTACGATTGGCAGAACTGTAAGTAAGTCTCTGACCATTACGATCGGAAGAAAAGCAGATGTATTGTCCAATCCTTACGATAGGCAGAATCCTTTACGATGTGTCCAATCGTTACAATCTCCTTATCGATGCCAATTAAGACGTAAGTGCACATTACAGCTGTATTCAAGAGCATTAGATATCTTGAGGCCACTCTACAAGGGTCAAGACTATAGTACACGCGGACATACACTTCTTCTACTATACCATCAACTGAACATTACACAGTATTTAATATTGCGTGATAAATCCATTATACGTACACGTCTCCTTCGATAATACACCGCATTTCAAGAGGCGCAGTGGTTTTCGCTTGGTTCTCAGCAGCAGGAGGAACTTCTGTCATTGCAGATTTGTATAGAAGTAGAAGAAACTTGCCAATCATAAGCTACACTGCTCTAGTCTATTTATTCCTTATGATCGATCACTTACGAAAACACCTTCAAGCTGCCAATCCACCTCAAAACTATCCAATCGTACCAATCCACATTGGAACTTTGCCAATCTTACGATCGTAACGATCGGACAAGTGGTCCCAGTCAAACGTACTCGGTTGCAGCGACGAGCTATATCTCTCGACGACATCGGCGGACCCGCTTAAGAGCTTCAACTCATAAAGAATGGCAGCTTATAACCCTCAAGCATCCAGCTCCACACGCTCACCACGAAATTCTATGTCTCCCCGCTCGTCAAGTACCTCGCCTCACCGACGAGTCCCTTCCCCATGCACATCCTCCTCCAGACGGACGCACCTTATAAGGTTCCGTCGAATGTCCTCGCCGCCATTGACGGCTTAAGAAGGTACGTGAGAATATAAATGTCGTATCCGGGGATGATTCTTTGGACGGCGGACTGGGTGGCTAGGCTTGCGGAGCAGGCTAGGCTAGGGGAGGGCGCGTGGGGCGATGCGTGGACGGTGGAGAGGGTTATGAAGCTTGCGAGAGAGAATGCGAGGAAGTTTTATGGGGTGTATGTTAGACCTTGATTGCATGGCTTGAGCTTACACGGTACACTGCTATTCCGTGCAATGTCCCGGTGTCATCGATATTCACTGATAATCGAACCACCATTACGTTAGCGGATAGATCAGCGGTTCTATAGTCTATCTGGTTTGGGTTGACCGTGTTCATCATGTCGTTGCAAACTATCTCAGGTCAATCGATCTTACGCTCTTTCCTAGAGGCGAACGTACAACCAAACCCTGAATGTAGTCGAGGAAAGGTTATCAGCTATGCGTCAAACTTGGGCGTATCCGTTGAAGCTACCGCGCGAATGGCTGGTGAGTTTGCTATATTTTCGCTTGAGGATCCCGTTCTGACACGGTTCATTGTATAAGAGTAATGCAACTTCCGATCGTAGACTTTATAGCAGGTTTCTATGCGATCTAGTCATTAAACTTCTTCATGATCATTGTTCTACCATCGAGCTTATGGTGATAAATCTTCAGCGGAACCTTCTTGCAGAACCTTGGCGTGTCGAGCCTGACTTTCTAGAGCCCAGTGCAGTACTACACAGTGACGAACCTCGTGCGCAATATCGTGGGAAGACGAGCAACTATTCATCATTCGGTAGGCTCTAGAATATGTTTATTTATCTGTTGGGTGAAGCATCCATCTGGTGGGAGGATGAAATCAAAGTCGCGATGCACGTCGCCGGGTTTTTCCTTGGCTTTCCTGGATTGGTAGCAAAAGAGTAAGATGCATGTTTGTTTCTGGAAGCAGTGAGTTAATAGTACTTCTCAGGTCGGTCGTAAGCGAGGCTGTGCAAACACCTGAGGCGGATCGAGTCGTACATTTCGCAATAATGATACGACGGTATGGCTCGGGATGTCAAATGATCTCGCCGAATATGCCCATTCGTATGACAGTCCATCATGGGCCTACCGCGGTATCAATCTAACGCATTTTTACGGATTACACTGATTCATCCAGCTGTCGTCATTGAGCTCAATATGTTCGATATAAATCAATTCCAGCCTTCTCTAGGAGCTATTGCAGCGCAGTGCAAACCATCCATACGATTCACTGTCGACGGATGCAGGCTCTTTTCATGTCAAGTTGGCTATGCCGATACTAAGGCGTTCCCGTCGTGGTTAATCGTGTTTGGCATACTCGTTTGCGAGGGCGAAATCATGCTTGTCGCGCATTATCCTGCAGCCAAGTGCCTAAAGGAATATGATAATTCTCCTCCACAAATCACAACCTCTGTCATTGACATCCTCACATTTCATCCGTCCGTGGTGTTCGATGACGACGTCAGCGAGTGCTGTGAGTGGTCTGGAGAAGGCAGCGAAAATCCCACATTGATCGCCGTTCGTCGAGGCTCAGTGGCGCTTTCGTCAGTTTATAAAACTGCGGGCATGATTGTTGGAATGTGCCAAGGTCTTCGCTGGACGGCTTATATCCTACTGCATGAGGAGGAACGAGATAGGGAGTTCGCGAAAGGGAAATGGAAGATTCTGAATCCTTCGGAAACGGCGACGGATGTGTTGGTAGAGGACCCGGATGAGAAACCATTGGAGAAATATCTATTGCGGAAGGAGTTCAAATGTACTCTTAAGCAGCGAAGGATGGACGCAGAGGTTGTGGAAAATAAGCAGGGTGCAAATTGACTCGATTTCGCACCGGCAAGTTTGGAGGCTGGTGAAGCGGAAAGTGAGCTTTCGGTGAAGAAAGTCGTTGAATGGTTAGCCAGCTCTGCCAAGTTCACAGTTTAGCTAGAGACCGACTCGCGTTATTACCTCGTACCTCTCATGATCTTATCCCAATTCACCTCTGGCAGAATTTCCTACTGGATTTTAAGAAATCGAAAGGACATTTGTGTATAATGAGGAATCTATGTGGATACAAAAGGCTACAGACTGGAAATAGGTTATACGTCTGAAATAAAGCACCCATGCTTAGTTAACCATTCTCATATATACACTGATATGAGCATTCCCTCCACACTTCTCGCCGCTGCTGCCTATGAGATAAAACCAATTAAATGTAATCAAGTTTATATGAGAAATAATGTGTCAATGCAAGCGAAATTGGATTCCGATGCGGCAGCATGTACCATTAGCTCCAAGGATTTCCTATATACCGTGATGTGCCTGACTCTTGCTATGTTTATTCATCTCTGAAACTTCCACGAAGTCGTCCATTGTAGGCAAATGTGCCTTTATGTACTCTAGATCGAAAAATGATCTCGAAGCAGGTATATATTTATTTTCGCATTAATAAAGTCATCTTCATCATACCTCCTTGCAGGCACATGAGCACTTGATCACTCATCGCCATTCTCAATTTGTCAAGGATCTATAATCCCGGCGCTAAACGGCCTAAATTTAGGATCCACTTGCAAAGTCCGTATTTGCAAGTCGCGCCTGTCTATAAAAACGGCGCTTTCCATTCTGACAACTCCATCAACATACAAACAGATACTTCTCACAAACGTACGTCACTCCTCTTCGAAATGGTTACGCTCACCGAACAACTTTTTGATTGCTACACCACCCGCCACGCCGAGAAACCCGCTGACGTCTCTGCGGCACTCAACAGTATCCAGGCTGAGCACAGCGCAAGCTTCGACTTCTCTAAAGCCGTCAAAGCAGGCGACAAACTCCCCGACTTCAAACTCAGAGACACATTCGGCAAGGACGTCACCCGCAACGAGCTCCTCGCCAAAGGCAACATCATCCTCTCCTTCTACCGCGGCGGATGGTGCCCCTTCTGCAACTTAGAGCTGCGCGCCCTTGAAAAACTTCTCGGTGAATTCGCCGCGAAGGGCACCACCCTCGTCGCTGTCTCCCCTGAACTCCCCGATCAAGCCATCGTAACCTCACAGAAGAACGAAATAACGTTCCCCATCCTTTCCGACGTGGGTAATGGCTTGGCCAGGCAACTAAACATCGTGTTCAAGCAACCCGAGAGGATGAAGGATATCTGGAGTAGCATGGACTGGCAGGCGCGGTATGGCGACGAGAGCTTGGAGGTCCCTGTCCCTGGTACCATCTTGGTCGACAAGACCGGCACCATACGCAATGTCCACCTCGACCCCAACTGGACCAAGCGTTTGGAGCCTACCACCATTCTCAGGTGGATCGACGAGTTGTAATTTGGGATTTGATATGGATGAGTACCTGGATAAATTATTAAAGCACGTATAGGTAGATTTTGTAAACATACAGTTAAGGCACGGTCCTTGTCCCAGGCCCACTCCTTTTCCCAGTGACAATAACTTGGAAAGTGCTCACCGGGATCTCTTCCTATTTGCTGTTTAACATTCCTATATATGTATCTATTTTTCAACAATGTTTCGCCGCAATTCCCTGAGAAATGACTCCTGTAGAAATTTATTGCTGTGAAAAACAGGCCTATCAGCTTTCATAAATACAGAATTTATTTATTTACACCCAGAAACACTTGTTATGACTTGTAATAAGGCATCCTAAATACTAGATATACTGCTAATATTCTTCACTTGCTTCAACCAATGGAGCTCAAGCTACATTTTCTGCTCTAAAGAAACCATAGCCTACCAGATCCTCATAGAG